>JAPYYX010000779.1:0-39835 GCA_030522605.1 Cremastinae sp. B BG-2022a
TCCCTAATAAACATAAGCTCAAAAACCGCATGCTACAGAGATAAACTATAACAAAATTCATTGATTTGGGGGCCTGTATAGAACTACCTTAAGAGCAATGGAAACCAGAAGTTATACTAGATTTCGGAAATAACATATTTACTAATTAATAAGTGAATTCTCATAAAAAATTGGACCAGAGCGCCGTTCTTTGGATCGAAAAGAATGTATCACCGTTTTTTTGAGCTAAATTTTTTTAATATTCAGGGAGAAATCTGTCGAGAAAAATTACAAGGATTCAGCGCGAGTGACATTTTTTTCTCGACGGATTTCTCTCTCAAAATTGCAAAATTCAGCTCAAAAAAACAGCGATACATTCTTTTCGACATACATTCTCTCGACAAAGCGCCAAAGAACGGCGCTTTGGTCCAATTTTTGATGACACTTCATTTATTAATAGATAAATCCGTAATTTACGAAATCCGGGTGGTCACGTGGTTTCCATTGCTCTCAAGATAAATTTTATCTTTCGTTCCTGAAGTTTTGATAATAACATAACGTTCCATATAATTTATTGATTACACGTTCGCGCACCGTCATTCTATCTTTGCATCGATATTGCAATATATATCGAATGCTCGGTGAGAGCACAGTGAAAATTTGTTAGTGGGAAACTACTGGATCGTCTCTAATGAAGCATGCGAGTCTGCTGTCGACTAGGAAATGGCAAAAGAGAGAGAGAGAGAGAGAGAGAGAAAGGGAGATGGAGAGTTGCATGTAACCATGGGCATGTGGATACTTCGGCGCTGCAACATGCATCTCTCTGCCGTTAGGGACTGAACGGAGTAAACAAGCGCACGTGCGTAATACACCAAAACGTCGAGATTCCAGACCCTTCCTATCTATATATATCTACGTTTATCCACATAAAATCATACTCGAATGCATCTACATTTGCTATTTGCTATTTGCTATTTGAAAGCGATAAAGTGCCACGGTATTGCCAACTTGACTGCAGAGTACCGTCCCTAACGATCGGAAACCAAAATTTTATATTTCATAATGATCAATCATAAACACTGTACACATATGGGCATTTAACATCATTCCGCTACATCATTCAGTAAACTTTATATGAAACTATATACATGAGAGTGAATAATTTGATGATCACGATTTCAGGAAAATTCTTTCCTTCTCTTATGCGCGTTTTATTTTCAACTTCTCTGCCTTTACCTTTTTTTCCATTTTTTTGCATTCTTTCCATAATCCTGATGAATATTAATGAATTCGCAAAACATTTTGGCGTTTCTGTATTCTTTTCGTGCGCAGCTTAGTCACCGTTTTGTCCCCGACGTAGCGCGTGTGTTTACATGCCAGATCGTATATAATTGTGTGTACGTGCGGGGATAGACGCGGGATGCGTGGACACAATTTCGCCCGCGTTGGGTACGATCTACGGAGAATATCCACTTTTACGTGAAGTATACAAATTCCGCGCGAGTGTGCTTAGAATGAGAATTTCGCCTCGGGTGGATCCCAGGCTGCGTCGCGCTACACGCTCGCCCATCTCCCTTCACGCTTTCATGAACAACGAATCAGTTCACCTTCCCTTTTTTCCCTCGTCTCTCTTTCTCTCTCAATCTGCATGTGAGCTTAAAATTTCTGGATGTACATATTCGCTTTGCAAAACTCGATTACAGAATATTCAATCAGTATCTACAGAATATACAGACAATAAATTAAACTTATATCCAATGAAATATCGAATAAGTTTATGAATGCAGTTACCTCGAACTTTATCCAACATGTCGTAAAATTGTGAAGAGAGCGTCTAAATATTTAGTACTGCTCCATAAATTGAATGCAGACCAAAATTATTTGTACCACATTAAATTACATTACAAACTTCAGAGATTGTATTTTAAAAAAAATTGTTTTATTTGGTAATAAATAAAACAAATTTTGTATTCAGAACAGTACAAATGAGCATAAATATTTATTGTTTACTCGTGAAAATGTGGAACAACAATTCTTTCAACAACTTCCATACGTAATTGTATTTATTTTGTTGAACTTTGCTCGTAATGAAAATTCTGTGAGAAGCGTTGAGCGCACTTCCGCACGGTTGTTCGTGTATCAGGGCGTAAAACAAGTTTCGTTAGTCTCGGCAGTGTCTCACAGCGGAGAGAATACTCGTGTGCTCTCGAGGTAAACACGAAAGTGAGTAAGATAATATATTCGTAGAATGCGAGATATTCGAAGTAAAAGGCATGCCGTGTGTGCGCCGAGCGGGTCCAGCGTTTGCCTGGGAGTGGTGAGAAGTTGCACACCGGCGTGCGCGCGTTAGTAAAAGCAGTGCCAGTGCACCTAAAGACCGATCCACCTATGCTCGGCGTAATTCGACTTATAGTCTGCGTTACACCCACTGGAACGTGAGCTCGAATTAACTCCAGTGTCGTGAATTTGCGACGACAAAGCAACAATTTAAACAATTTTTACATACAAAGAGGAAAAAGTGACATAAAGAGAAACCTTAAAAATGATATTTAATTCTGAGAGCGAAAATTCCGTTTTGACTTTCATCTTTGATATTCAAACTCGTAATTTAATTGATGAAAGGTTCAATTTGTATTTTCAAATCATCTATGGAATGTGTATGGCAATTAAAAAAAATTAATTGCATAGATGTATCCAGGTGGAAATTTATGGAATGTACAATATTAAAAAATGTACAGAATATGGCACTCGAAATAATTTTGAAATTTGAAAGAATAAATCTTGAAATTCTGTATAGTGAAACAACTGCATCAACTCGCGTTTTAAAGCTTGCCCGATTGAAATGAATACTCCGAAAAAAAAGAACCGTTTTTCATCGGTACTGCAGCATCAAAGCAAACTTTTTCCTCGCATTTTTAGCGCGGGTATCCTGTGAAATCGGACAATCGATTTTTCCGCAGCATTTGTGAACTTTCCGACCTCAGGGAGGTCGCTTTATCTCTGAAATGCATTCCCATAGATTGGGTAGAAAGCTGAGATTAATTCAGAATTTTTTGTCGCGTCTATTTGCTTGTGGCATATCGTTATTAATTTTTTTTTTCTACATTCCTCGAATGCGACGACGAATACTTCAACTGATTAAAGGTTATGCCAGGAACGCAGTTTCCTGAAAACATTTTGCCACGATAATAATTATACCTGCTAATTAAATGTGCCCTTACAGTAATTAAACATGCTCGTCGACATTCCGCTCGCTCGGAGGCTTCAAAAATGTCTTCTCGTACTCCGCGATCGATTTTCTTCGTACACGAGGCCCCGTTCGACATTTCACGCGATATACGTCGAGTAATTCGATCGCTCGAGCGCATTCTATGCGAATGCCCGACCATTTATCTCCGATACGAAATGCAGCTCAACTTTATTAATTACTTAAATAAATAAAAGAAATTCGAGATAACAAATATATATGCCACCGATCGATGAGAGTCAAATTAACGCTGTCAGAACTAATTGCGACTATTTATTTAATGCGAACAGATAAATGGAAAATTATAACCTCAGCAAATACAGATCCACGATTTCATTCCGAATCGACGAAATTACACAATTAACGCAAAATATTACGCAATTAATAAAATGAAGTGTTTCGTTCGATCGATTTGTCGCACGTGCAAAATCCTCGAGATAATTATTTTCATATTTAAAAATTGCTAATATTCATTGAAATGCATTGTTCAGGCGATTTCATCTTTTTTTGCTTGTGAATTGGATTGTCCGTTAGTGGATTTGCTTCTATAAAATTCCTACCATGGGGGAGGTAGAAAGGGGAAGGTTGAAGAGTGATTCAGCGGCGCCTTGGCAAACTCGTAAGCACCATACTTAGAGTTAACACGCATATGTGGGCTCTCGGGAATCGTGGTAACCTGACCATCGAAACGAGCATACTGGGGCATCACTCTCGGTGTACGTGTGTACGCAGAGAAATTTACATGAGCGAGTCTTCGTACATATTCGCGGGCTTAGAATAAACTCAGTTTACTTAAGCATGACGGGCACGCGCGTACAGTATGCGAGAGAGCCAAAGGAGAGCCGCCAAGCGCCATCTACCCAGTGACCAAGAATAATTGTCATTCTGCGTCCGAGCTAGAGAAAGAGAGACGACCGGGGGGCTGCCTTTTCTCTTTGCGGTTCCCTACCAGTTCCAGCCACTATCCTCCGTTTCAACTGAAATTACATCGGCTAACACTCCCAACGGCGACTATTTATTACCCATTAATCCGTCAACAAAAACTCTGTTGATACTTCCAAACATTTCCTAAGCGAACATCAGTTTATTAGTAAGCAAATCTCTGCCAAAAAATTTTATATCACGTTCGTAAATTTACTTTCATTCGAAATTAAATTTCGTTGAAAGTTCTTTGATTTTTTGACGGATCAATCAAATTGCATGTCTGTACGCAAAATTGTGTTCGTTCCCCTTGAATTTTTTCATTTTTTATATTTCATTGTAATTCCTTTCGCCTCGCGCACACGCATGAATTTTCTTTCCGACCACAGCTGTTTTGACTTCGATGTTTCATCCGGTGTTAGATTACAAACCACTTATCAAGTCGTCACGCGGTGATTATTTGTATAACATTCCGATGTCTATTATTTGATTTACCACCCTGGCTGACGCTCCGATCGGACTGAATCATCCCGGTAGGTCGGGAGAATCGAGAGAAATTTTCGCCGGTCCCATCTATCATGCGTATATACAAGTGCGAACGTATCTCCGCCAATTATAGCCATCTCGTGCAAGCGCATCGAAGAAAATCAAACAAGAATTCAGTGATGTATAACCCGCTGTGTCTCGAGTTTTCAAGACGAATCATCACAAGAAAATATTTTCCCGTGAATATTTTTTTTCTTTTCAGTAATGAAACCACGTATTGTACTTTTACTGACATTTTCTCAAAATTGATTTTTCATAGATTTTGATAGCTGAAACATACTGAAGATAATTGAATCGATTAAATTGTCAGTCCCTCAAGACTGAAAGGAATCAAAGCCGCAGGATCTGCAACAATTCGATTATTTCGCAAATTTTCCGGATTTCTTAGCGCTCTCCGCGAGCTTCGGGATCCTGTCGACATAAGCGCAGTGAATTGGCTGCGCGTAGCTAACAGTACGCGTATATAGAAATATTGGCAAAGAGAGATAGAGGCGCTATGTAATACCTGGTGTGTCAGGTAGCGGGAGTCTCGCGATTAAAGCACGTATCAGATATCTCTCGAGGGATTTACCGTGACCGGGATAAATAATGAAATTCAGAGTGCAGGCTACGTACACAGAAACAGAATTCGATCTATACTAGTATGTGTAAATATAGATGCAATACTGAGCTGCTATCGCACTTGGGGAACTGCGACAGCCCTACAAGCACGATTTGGTTCTTCCATATCGGAAATCCGGGAGCTTAGAGTCGGTGGGCTTGCTCAGAACCGGCTTTAGGCCTTGATCCGGTGACGTTCGGCCATCTCCATTCTTCTCAAAAACGATGATGGACCTACATTAAGCCGTCATCGTCCGTACACGTTATGGACGGCGAGTAATCATTCACTGGGTAAATTTTCCGATAAGTGCGTAATAATGAAGGTTCTACCTCGGCTCTGGAGGAATAATACGATTGAACAATCACTGTATAAAAATATTACGAAAGACGATAATCTGATTTGTGTCAAAACTTACCAATTTTAATATAAAATAGTATAAAACGTTTTGTATGCATGTTAAATATTTAAGAGTGCTTTGTGATATTTAATATTGTTCTGGACATTCTGATTTCGATCCTGGAAATATAATTTAACTTCTCTTTAGATGCAAATATAGTAATTTTATTCAGTTTTATAACTGCTTATTGCTTTTTTTAAAATTTAATACGCACTCAATGAAAATAGTTGATTCTGAAAAAATATGTTTCGAAAAGAACGTAAAAGTCTCAATCAGGATTCGAATTGTCGATTGGTCTTCTTTATTCGGCCACAACCGATTGCTCGGTAATCGATGGCCGGTGAGATAGGAAGTGGGAACGGATCGTCGTCGAGACCGCGCGCGGCAGGGCGAGAGGAAGTAGGCTCTGCTGGAGCTTGAAATCAATTCCTGAGCTCCAAAATGATCGTCCGCCCGGAGGCTCTGATCCCACTCCATGCTCCATCGAGCTTTGGGAACGCCAGCTTCAGACGTGCATATTCCAGCTATGCATTACAGACCGTAATGCGAGCTTGACGATCGCTTACCCTTTAGATTTTCACACTTTATTTCACCAAAATAATATCACAAATAGGTGACTTGCTAATGTTGTTTTATAAATTTTCTGTGTTAAATGAGTTACCATATCATCAATCCTGCGCCTCACAATATCACAAAGCTCGTCAGAAATGTTATGAAAAAAGCAAGTACATTATTCAAACGTCTTCCGAAAAATGCGCCGAATAAAAAATTTTCAAATAAATTTAAATTGAAAACGATTTACATCAAAAAGGAGATGTGAAACAAAGTCAAAGCTAGAGCAGTCGCCGAAATTTTCATAAAACAAGGAGAATAATTTTCAAACGATCTAGCTAAATATTCAACACAATTTGAGGATTCTCTTTTCAGGATTTTCCTTTCGGGATTAAAATCAGCTTCCCTGCGTATGTCCCGATTGCTAGTGTTCTTCTTTTGTTATTATCCGATGAAAAATAATTGCATCGAGTGTCTACCGTGAATCTTGATATCATTTATCATTGTGATTATCGTCGCTATTATCACTATTATCGTCGCGATCATTATCAACAATACTATTCTCATATGATCGTTGTCGTCATTACTATTATGCGATGTCTTTATTATGAGATCCATCACGTTTGTAATAACACTTGCGTGATGTATCTCGCTTTCGAGCACAATATCTCGGATATGAATAGTGCACACGTGCACACATACAGATATATGTGCTGTTGACTAGTAGGGCGCCCGCAGGTAGGAAACGTTCTGTGTATTCAATAAGTAGATGGGTGGGTCCGGCAATTGCTACATTATTACTCACGGGTCAGCCTCATGGCCAGGGACGATCGGGAGAGGGGAGAGATACGATTGAGAGATCTCAGATCAATTATCGAAAACATAGAAATAGCGATTTTGAGAGAGAAGGACGGAAGGGTATATACAAAGTGTACACGTCAGATACAGCGACTGCTGATAACTTCAATGCGAACTCTCTCTGTGTATCTCTTTGTTCGACAGCGAGTGGGTGTCCACATCCGGCACCAAGATCGAATGACGCCTCTGATCGAACTTTATATTGCGGTCAAGTTAACGTCATCAACGAGATCGTCATCGATTCGAGCCTTGTCGCTTTTGCAAAACTAAAAAGGAAACATAATTTCAATCGATATTTAATAGTTTCGAGGGAAACGTCAAATTTGTAGGTGCATGCTGATTTTGGAATAATTGCAAACATCAATGATGAATTTGAAAAAGAATATTTAAAAATTGCTAGAAATGCAAATTTTTCTAAAATCAAGTATAATGAAAGTAATTTCGTATGGTAACCTTTGCTCAAAAAAATAATTTAAAAACCATCAATTTCTGACAGCTGAATAATTTAATTTCAGCAGTATCATCAACTCGATATCGAGATACAGATATGGGAAGTGTAAAAGAAGTGACGCTTTATTGATGTTTTCATAATTAAAACTGATTCGTCTCATAACTATCAACACATAGGAAAATTTTTATTCACGGCACATCACGAAAGAAGTGATGCATTTTCACGCTTATAATACATAACGAACTCCCGAGAGTTCAAAAGTTCACAGTAGACTAAAAACAGGGAAAATTTTTTTCCCCGCGATGTCACGGCTCATTGAAGCAGTCGTTCAAATTGGATGCCTATCGATTATTAATCCCTGGAGTATCGTAATTGTCTGAATTATTGGGCCCAGCCATCTACGCTGTTCTCATCTCCCTTTTCCCCTCGGAAGCTCGCTCTCACCAACACCCAATGTCGTCGAAATGTCCGATGATTTCTACCGCGATAACGCATTCACAATCAAACGGGTAAAATTCAGACACAGCTTGATTCGATGTTACGGTTGATTTTCAAACACTCCCTCGGTGACCTTTGATTGAGGAGGATCGTTTATGGCTGAAAAGTCATTTATTATCACAGTCTCGAAAGCGTAAATTACATTTCGAAAAATATCGATAAAAGTTTTAAAATGCTATAATACAAAAACTATAGCCGTGCATCAATATAGGAGTAATATCATTTCGCGAACATCGTACATTTTTGATATCCGAGATAATTAAAAACTTTACTTTTCCAACGAATTTTTTGTTGCACTGAAACTGAAGCGGTATCCTCGTAGCTCAGAACTTTTTTCTGAACAAAGTACACACCACCGAAAAAATCGAGCGAGTAGAACTTTCCACGTGCTGGTTATATTTATTTACTCATTAAGCGAAATGTCGAGTAACAATAAGGATAGTACGATGTATCGTAACTTTTTTCAACCCCATATCGCTCCATGCGTACGAATGTATTTTTCTTCAACGTATTAAAGACCTCTTCAAAGCGTCGAAATTAACTTTGCTCTCATCTCGTTGACGTTAACTTGATCCGTGTGACCATTCAAAAGCGTGGAGTATGCTTAGTGCGGATTCCGCACGGGGAATGGGGCCTATAAACACAGAATCAGCCTCGCGAGGAAAGTTACGAGCGACGCAAGCTGAGGGCACAGTGGCGTAAATTGTCCATGTGCGAATTTTTCCCAAAAACGTGAGTATAAGCCCGAGGCAAACTTTTCCTTTTTTGATACCATGTTTTCTCCTTCGTCGCGCTGTGAGCCGTACGGGAATTCGAAACGACGGAATATACGATTTCGCGTCAATCGGTGCGACAAAATTTTTTATCCTTTTTTTTCGGAGTTCCAATTCCATTTACGAATCTGAAATTTTTAGACATTTTATTCGACAGTTTTGATCCTGATATCATTGGACATTGTTTTACTGGAAATCTCAATACAGGATTTTTGAGGATAATCGTGTGTGAAGCATCTCCAATGCGCTAACAGATAAATTGACATCGTTGTAATATTCGACCCGAATTGAAAGTGAAATGCACGATAGGAGATAAACGGGAGCTGTTGTTTGTTTCATCTGACCCTCCAGAATTCTCCACGTCTGATCTCGTCAGTGACAATTGATCGTATGATATTTGTTTTACTCCAATATCGGCACTTTGTCATTTCCGATTGGCCAGTAAGAACATAAACGAAATCTGTACAATACGTTTTTATCACATGAATTTCGTTCATTTTGGCACATCACAGAGTGTAATTCAAATTCTATGAAGTTATTAATTTCTGCGTAATACAATAAGGAGCTTGAACATCTGGATGAAAAAATAATAATTACTTGAAAATATAATAAACTCTCGCATGGTCAACGCCTTTTTTATTTTTCCGCATTTATTAAAATCAGGATCAATTGGGGCAAAAAAAGAAAAATGAGGAGTTCGCCGGATTCGCTCTACTTGTGATATTACACTAGCATCTGCTGGTCTCGTGGCACTTCGGAGGCCGAGAGTATTTTACAACGCGCGCTCGCGGGAGTATAGTATATTCTCTCTTTCTCTTCCTCTCTTTCTCATTCTTCATCTCTCTCGCGTACTTAGTTCTGTGCAGAGGTGAACATACATCTTTGTTCCTTCCATAGTTAGCCACGTCGACATCTGTGTACATGTTAATGCAGATTTGGGTCAGATTGCGCACTGGTATTACGCACATACGAGGACACCAGAGTGCGTGAGATCTTCGCGATTCTCAGAACATGCGAAAGTCGTGCGTTCTTCGCTGCTGTCGTTCTTGTCCTCGCGATTGTTATCGTCATCATCATCACCAATCTATGGCGAAAAAACGAAGGAAAAAAAGATAGCAAAAAAGATGTACGTGCGAAAGTTTGAGACAGTCGTGGCACGCTCGCTGATTTACAATCCATGCGATAGAGAAAAGACTTGTCGAACGAACTATTTATAAAATTGGTTGTGATTAATATCAGTTTTGATGATGCGACAAAAATGTTACAACTTGTAAAATCCAAAATGCGATGTTCAACTGTTGATAATTACAAAAACTAAGTAAATTGATTATGTCCCTTATAATGATTTCATCATCTAATCTACATCTACATATAATTGCTAATTACTGACTCTTTTCATGTTACCTATAGTATTTCATAGACAGTTTACAAATAGTCTTTGTATTATATTCTGATAATTTTTGCGTGAAGAGGTTCGTACAACACTAATGACAAGGAATCGAAGCATTCTATTCGTTGAATGCTTGAATGTATAATATTGTATATGATTTAAATATTCCATATCGCGTATATTTTTTGTAATTCGATCGCTCCGGTGAGAGAGAGTTATTTCGGACATTTCTCTCATCTGGCCGCGGTTCATAAATCTTTTTCCACCTCTCGGCCCAACGGTTCAACATACGAGGAGATCGCAATGCTGCGTTTGATCATGTGTATGGATATATACATGCATTCGCATATATTCATTGCACAGCTATGTAAAAAATATATGAAAAATTTCCAAGCCAATCGACAGGACGCTTGTCCTCGCTCTCCAGGATTTACATGTGCATTTTTTATATGGCGATTGGAAACCTGAAGGGCCAACATTTTATCGACAGCTGTTATTTTATAATGCTTTTTGCCTGGGTCGAAATTTTTTCTAAAAGCAAAACTCAAAGTTGTTTTTAAAATATCCAGAGATACAATGTCCGGGCATAAAAAATAATCAGGAGTTATAATATGCGCTTGTAAAATGCATTTTTTAAAATTTAAAACTAATTCTTGTCAACTACTTCCGCATATTCCAATTCTTTTCTCTCTGCAAAAGCTCAAAAGTTGTTAATAAGTACTGGTTAAATAATGCTTCGAGAAGAGATGATTTTCAAAGATTGGATGAGCGAACATAATCAGTGGTATTCGCCGAATAAAGAGCTTTCCACACTCCATTCCGGAAATCATTCAAATGTGGTATAAAGCAGAGTTCACTCGATTTTGTTTTCTTTGCCTTATCAATCTACTAGCTCTAGCCTCTTTTTATCATCAATCAAATGCAATTCGATATCTCTTTCTTCTCATGTCGATACTAAGCACAGTAATTTATGGCACACACGGAGACTTATTTATACGAGAATTAAAGTCAAAATATTAGTTCACCAGAGCAACGAAATGAACAAAAGTAATACCAGTTATGAGAAATATCAATATGGTATATTGGTACTTTAATAACAATCCTAATTCTATCGCAAGTTACATCTGTAATATACAATTTTATTTTATATCGAGAATATCTTATAAACCCAACAATTATTATTACTGCAATGAGAAATAGAATAAAAGTTAGAGGCTGCTTTCCATTTTTCATTATACATAATATTTTCTTAATAGAGTATTATTATGTAATGAGCTGAGACCAAAGGGATTTGTCATATCATCGATACTGACGAGGATAGATTAGAGATACGCGAATAGCGCTACGAAGTTGTATAATTGAAAAGCCATGCGTTACGAATTATTCTAATGATTTGGTGAATGGGATGTGTTGTAACACGGTAGAATAATATACGTGGCAAATAGAAACATCAAAGCGCTTAATCACAACGTTCAATGAGAGATTTCGACGTGAGAGTGGCAATTAGAGACCTTCTGCCAAGTTCAGAAGGACGCTGTTAAAATGAACTATTTGGTTAAAATCAAGCAACGACAAATTACCGAAATAAGCTCCGTAACAAAAATTGGGGTGTTGGTCGAAATGTCTAATTCGACTTTACATTGTGTGATTTCTTTTTTTTGAATCTAAGTGTCGATTGGAGCTTTTCCACATAGAATTACAAATACCGATCTTACAGCTGCAATGAGTACTGAAAGGTGATAGAAAATATTAATTCTCCATCTGATCCTCACTGGATAGTGCACGATGAATCAAATTCCTGTCTCCTTCCCTTATTTTCTTACTTTTGCTACTCTCAATCGTGCTTGCAACACACTTCTCTTTTTTTTAGTATGCGGCTATCTTCCTCTATGAGTTACTCAGTTACCCTCTTACAGCACATATTTTCTAGTGTATTCATAAATTCACAATAATCGTGGAATTCGCTACACCTGACAAACCTATTATCAATTAGCTTTTGACCCTAAAATGAACTCTTGATTTGTTTAATCTGTATGGTTTAAGAGTCTTCTTTAGGATATTGTTTTTCATTATTTGGAGCTGTATGACTAACATAAGTTACAGTTTAATATCATCATACTGTTTGCTAAAATATAGTACTTCCACTTACTCTAAAGGTTGAATCATAGCTCTAATAACTTGATAGTCATTCGTTACGTTAGACATTGAATACATATATTCAACAGTAGTAAAATGCGAGGCGATACCATTTTCCTATTTAGAACTTGGTAATAGTATTGGTCCGAACTAATAAGAAAATGCATGAAAAGTATAAATATTTAACTATTAAAAGGTTCAAAAATAACTTAAAATTTCAGTAGCAAACAGGCAAGGTTGAAATAACGCCGTCCAATAAATCAATTTTTGTCGAATTTTTCCGGTCGGTCGAGTGTCATCTTACGCTCGGCAGAGCACGGAAAATATGAGAATACTCAAGCCAATACATCGAAAGTCACGCGAACGACGACGAGTCTTTTATATGCTTGTTGGTACATTGGCGAATAGGCCCATTCGGCTCTTACGCTTGGTTTAGCATTCAAGACACGGTCCGGCTCGTATCTGCCAGAAGTCGGCTCTAACTGAATTCACCGAACCGTACCTCGTCCTTTCCTTCTAACGTTCCATTGCACGTTCAATCCTTTACTCGTCGTTTTGACCCTTTCGAACAACTTCATCATTCTTCTCTGCCTCCTATGCGACATCAGAATTTTCCTTACAAAACTCTAACGATGTTGGCAAACCTACACACAAGATTGCCCTTTTGGCCTTTGATTCCTAGCCTGCTAGTTTAAGGACGCTCAAATAAAATAGAGATGCAACACACATTTTTTTCCAACTTGGAACTTTCAATTGTGATTGAATTTGCAACGTATACGAATTTTCAAAGCTTCGACTGAGACATAATAAGATTTCGATGCTTTTGTTCAAATCCGATTAGTGCATGAAGCGAATGCTATTTTTACGTGTACAAATTTGATACAAACGTAATGTAATTTGTCTTTTAGAAAAAAACTGTTTTGATCACACCTTTACGGTTATTTACATTTCTAGATTCTCGGTTATCCTCATAGCAATATCGTGCAAAGATTACTTTATGTATTAGAAATCAGCTTAAGAAAAAAACACAGAAACCACGAAACTAAAATAAAACTCTGCCTATTTATCGATAATATGTTATACTACCGAAGAGTCCGAGGTGTGTATTTTCACTCTGTGGAAAGTTCAGATTTTTCGGATATAGCAAAAGATTCCCGCGAGTCCTTGGTACAATATCGAAATCCGCAAATATTTTGTATACAATATTGGATGACGGAGCATATTGCATATTTGCAAGTTTTTAAATTTTTAATTTTTGGACAAGGAGAAAAATGACGAGCAGGCGTTTTAGTGTTTATTATTTTTTTTGACTCGATGAAAATGGTGGCCGTAATGGTCTATTGGCCAGAATGGGTTCGCTTGTTGAATATATTCACGGGGGACGAAATTGTTAAAAAGTGTATCCGAGAGGTCACTACACTACACGTGTGCAACCGCAGGCCGGACAATCTATTATTTATTTACTTGGTCGATGCGGAATTCGTGTGAGTGTAAAAAAATCGCGAGCCTTAGAAGGAAAAGAAAGTTTCAACGTCGGTTAAGAAAAAGTAAGAGAGATAGAGAGGAAGATAGATAGGGAAGGGGGGGTTTCGGGAAGAATATAGGGCCACACTCTGGATCCGAAGTTACGTGCTTGTCTTACATAATACCTCCTCGACCCATGCCCTCGGAAAGGCTTCTATTACTATACGGAATGTCCATACAACCCAGTGAGAATGTATTTTACTATCCACTACTGCAAATTATCGCGATCCGTGGACGTTTATGTTTGCATCCTTCGTACAGGATGAGCATTCAATTTATATTCCATCTTGCCCGACGTGTATCTTTATCATGTGTATTCCCTCAAGACTGCCCATTTTTTCCCTCGCATCAATACGAATTTATGCCTCCGTGTGTTCTCCCTCATGAATTGCTGAAAATCCTTCCCCTTTGTTTTTTCGTCGTGTTTTATAATATGTCAACGCTTTAGGAATCTCTTAATTCAATTTATGCAATTTATTCACTTATTCTATTACTGAAATGTCATGTTCACACTTGTTACCGTACACATGTGTCTAGGTTGCAAAGTTCAAAAGGTCTAATTGTCATCGAATTTTATCGAATTCGCATAATTACCGCTATTAGCGATCGTTAACTTCTTGTTATTAAGGAGCAAATATTTTATGAAAGCACACAGTATATTTCCTGAAAATTCAATCATTTATTTAAAATCAAAACAATTTCCTAACGTTATATCCAAAATCCTGTAATTCTGTTAAAGGCAATAGAAGCCAAGATCTTATTAGGTTCACTGAACGAAATAAAGTTCAATCTTTCCCTTGTTATTCATAATTTCTTGCATAGAAACTCTTATACATCAAATTTTAATATAGAGTTGACATCATGTTTATAACCTTTACAAAGTCGATAGAAAAGCAACGATTTACTCTAAGTGGAATCTCCATCAACATAACCAATATTCTGTTGCGTGAAAACAGTAATCTGATTTTGGTACAGTTATCATCACCATGCACAATATTGCAAGTATTTTAACCATTGAGTGGTATTCAGAAATATATTTCCTGGTAAAGGATTTGAGTTACTGGCCTGGCATACGTTATTCGTTTCTATTAGTACGAACGATTACATGAATTAATGGAATTGCGTCACGCTAGGCCAATGCATCGCGAGCTCTAGCTGGTTTTACCTTCGCTACGACGTTGAGGGCTTAGAAGCTCCGTTCATTCTATAATGGCACTACTGTGGTTCCCTGACTGTGGTGCTTGGCGATAATGGCACCGTGAGGTGGATGGAAGAAACTTTTTGTCGGTTCTGGATCGTTCGAGGAAAGCAAGCGATTCTGTCTCCATTCGAGTTTCCCGACTTCCAATTCCATCATCTTGTTCCCAGACTGTCCACGTTTTCCTCGACCTTTTCCTGGCATAACTCCGTAAACGCTTTCCACGCATTTGCCACCCCTATTCGAATTCGCCACCCGTTACGTGGCCAACACTTTCGGTTGAAATGTTCTACAATTTAACGCTAAAGTTTGACTAATCGTCGTTAGCGTTATTAGCAAGAGTCTTCGTAATTACGATTTGCAGGCTGTCGCTGCTAATTTGTGAGAGTGTTCAGTACCTTCTGTCACTTTTTAACTTCTGAAGTCTAAAAAAGTTAGGGTTCAAAGTTGAAGAAACTGTTTGGATGATAAAAGATAATTTTTTTTAAAGAATGAATTCGTTTTTTTGATGTAGAGCACATGAAATTGGAATTGTATTCCTCAAAGTAGATAATATGGTTCAGAACAGTCAATTTTAAAAAAAATATCGGAAATTTTATAAGGTTATTCACCTTATACAGGCCTGTGAAAAAAGAAAGTTTGTACAAGAGTCCCCAAAGAGAATGAAGAAAGTAATAAAATACAAATCTCATTTTGTAATCTCATGGGAATGGAGGCAGAACAAAAGCGTTGGTTGTGAATGAAAGACACCAAAACATAATTTAGACGTTATGGAAGAAAATGACTTGTTTTATTAGCGTGCACTAACATATGAGATCAAAAAAGGGTCTATAGACCGTGAAATAGAATACGACTATTATGTAAAGGCAATCTACTATTGGGTGGTTGTAGAAGCGGATTTCAAAACATTCCATATTGGATAGGAAATATCTACAAAAGATAGACTATATCACCTGAAAATAAGTTCACTTGGAATATCCCTAAGATTTATTCTCTAGAAGTTGTTAGATTTCCATTGCACGTTTCAATAAACCGACTAGACTTTCAGATTATACTGTCCGCGCATATAGCGTGCCACGTAGGCCGATTTGGCGATCTCGAAAACGTACCTCGAATAACCCCAAGAATATCCTGACGCATAACTCTTCTGGTTGGATGCCACCAATGAACTGACAGCTAGCCAGTGGAAATATAGGATGTCAGTGTCCAGCACAGTTGCAGGAACCAGGATGGGCTCTATACCTAGTTCAAACTTATACCAGAAAGTTTGCGCAGCTTTGAGCATGCAGTCAGTTCAGAGCTTAATGCTATCCATGCAGAGATATTCACGACTAGATCAAATTACCAACGATTCAGTGGTTTGCCACATTCAAATGAAGCATGGTTTGTTAGTTCTGGTGTCGTACCTCTGAAGACCCGCTCTCGAAGGCTACTTCCTTGCGGAGATGACGACAGCAGGCGATCACTAAGATTTTGACTTTTCGATCAGCCTTGCATAACAACAACTAGAATCCTAAAAGTCTGAATTCGGAATACTAAGAGAACGAATTTACGGAACCAGGAGCCACGGGAAAAAGGTATTTTTAAATATTCCGCTCGAACACTATCACAATAGACGACGATATAACAAATTACGTCAATATCGACTTGCACTCTGAATCAGCTGAACATCACATTGATTCTATCTCTCGCTCACTCTTATTAAGCCACACTTCAATAGTTAAGCATTATTTATTGTCGTCTGCAACTGAATCTGAGCAATTTTCAATTTCTGTTACGTAAATAATCGGTATCAGTTCTTAAAAAAACTCAATTAACTTAATGTACCTACCCAACTCACGCATCATTTTATGAAAACCATAAATTTAGTCATGTATAACAAGCTTTCGCTCTCTGTTAGTCACGAAAGTATACTTTTTTAACGGTTTGTCCTTCTTAAATTGCACTTCGAGGTGCTTATATTTACACATTACAAAAATAAAATATTATGCAATGAAAAATTTTCCATTTGTGTATTTGTTTTTCTCGGTCCGTAAAGGTTGATAGATTCGGATTTATATACCTTTTATATAATTCATAACCATCAACAGACAACTCTTTATACGATATAAAATCTTCAAATTCGTTACATAATTAGATATTGTTATAGTCTACATGCCACCATTCATAGTCCACTTAATATCAAAAAGAAAGTCAAAATCAGAGAAGAACAGAGACAAGAAAAGGAGAAAGTTAACAAGTTGGATCTCGAGGGAAATCGTATCAGGGTAGTATGCCAAATGTTCCTTCGAAATTGAAACTAGTCAACCTCTCGAGACCAAGAGTCAAGTAGGGGAACGGCATTTTGTTAACTGACTGACAGTGATTGCCGGTTGTATGAATTGAAATTTCAACACTTTGGTAGCTCGTGTTATTACTTTGTTTTATTCCTGTTTATTTATTTTTTCACTCCGCTGAATAAATAATTAGATTTAAACTTTGTAACGATGGATAGTTATGCCAATGTCAAGAATCGAGATTAATTAGTTGGACATTTGAATAATCTAGCTCAAAAAATTTTATGAAATGGCAATACGATTTTTTTTAATACGTTCTAAAAAATTTCATGACAAAATTAGCTACGATTCAAATTTTATACACTTGAGCTTTAAGGTTGAACGAGCTCCGGTTTGATAGCAAGCTCGTCGCAGTCAACCACCTAACAGGTTGAGTTATTACATAGATTGAACGCGAGTTCAAAGTGTATGCATCCATCGCAACGCTTCCGTTGCATTGCGTTAGCGCTCTTCTAGCTATTGTGAATCGAGGCGTATATCATTGTACCTTTTCAACCCTCTCTCGTGTCGTGATTGTCCGCAGCGAGTTCGCTCGCCTTCTCGAAAATCCCCTCGACAATTGCAGCTAGTAAGCTAGTAGTCAGCCAGTCCGGAGACCAGGGAATTCGTCCATGGGCCAAAGCGAAATTGCGACTAACCACGCTACTGTTAGGCCACCTCGAATATTACCGTCTATCCATTTCATTCGTTCCGGTCATCCGCGCAGACGGCTCGACCGTTTGCGGCGGAAAATTCATCTCTGAATAGAAATGGAGGAGTCGACCACACCGACAAACCAAGGCTTCCGTCAGCAAATGTTCTCTAGAATATACGGTAATGATTTCTGCTCTTTCAATATGCAAAGAAAACTAATAGATTCCTCAGTTTGCTCTTCTTATTTGTAATCATTGATATTTATAATCGGGAACGAAATTGGATTAAAGATGTTTAGTAAAAGACAATTGAAAAAAAAACTTATATTAAAAATAAATATTTATCAAGATCATATATAGTAAAAAACGATTAAAAATTTGATTTTGGCTCAAGCCAGTAGTAGTACAGACAGAAAATTTGAAAAGTATGAATGGTTACAGTAGTACCGGCAGTCTCTTCAAAAGCTCGGTGACCCGTGAAAACACGAATGCCCGGAGTTCGGCAAATAGCGGCATCACGTACATGCTGCCAATGCTCTTCTTCGTCTGTTCTACCAATCCTTCGAATGCTTTTTCCTTTGCCTACGTCAATCTTCAGCAAGCTTCCCAGTCGTCCCTCCACCGTGCCGCGTAGAACGTTCGATTTCTGAAGCCTTTCAATCTTTCCATGATTCACCTTGTACAAAATTCGTCCCCCGAATCGACTGCCGACTTTTCAGTCTCTTTTTCGACCAAACTTGGTGCTACTGAAGCATTTCCCTATAAATTTGGACCAGGTACACAGAAAGACGGTTTATCAGCTTTCTGTTGTCACATTCTAAACGCATTCTATGGAAACCTCAAATCCATGTTCATCGGATTGGAAACGCGAATTTTACGAGTCACCGAGCTCAAGACTTACTCTAGAGAATGCGTATACAAGATGAAGCAACGATTTTGATGCGTCAACAATATTTGTTCTTAGAGAACGTACAATTAGAAGATCAGGGATCGGTAGTAACAAAACAGAACGAATAAACATCTTATTGTTCAAAGAGCCAAATTAAATCTTCGAATGGTTCAAAAAATATTTGTCCAAAAGACGGAGTTGTTTTTTAAACGTGGAAAATTGTCCAGGATGGGACTGCCAACATTTCTAATGTGTTATTGGTACGTCCGTATAGCGCTATCTGACGCCACACAGTCCAAGCTTTGCTAGCTAAAGAGAAGGGAGAACCAAACCTAAAAATATCGTGTTGCGCTGACGAAAGAACAAACGAGGCCGAAAGCTTCATGAAAGTGCAAGTATAAGAGGCTGATGCGTATGTGTGCAGGAAAAAAACGAAAGCACACGACATGTAAATAGTCTACGGGTATCTGCAACCTACAGTAAGTTTATTGTTTTAACTTTCAGATTCGCCAGTCGTCATTTCTCTGTCTCCTGAGTTTCACTTAAGTCATGCTTAAGATTGATCTCCTCCACTCTCTTTGCCCTCTTTATTTTTCTACAATCATTTCTTTAACAGAACGTATCTGCAGTTAGAAAGATTTATTTTTATTGACTATGAATGTGAATTCATACATTTTTCTCTCTCTTTTCCATTTATCTCTTTAATCGAACGACGTTTTCAAATTCTTGCAATTTTACCGAGCACGAAACATACCGGAAAGTATTATCCACCACTGTGCATACTGCACTGCATCCACTGGTCTGTATTTTTAGAACCACTCCGCAGCTTCATCATTTTGCTCTCTTGCGTACTCTCTGCTGTACACTTCGAAACCGGGAACAGTGAGATGCTCCACGTGTATCTTATTCCGCCGCCTTTTCATCTTCTTCTTTCTATCTCCCCTTGACGCTTCGAACGTTGAAGTGACCGTAAAAAAGCCATTAAGCTCTTGCAATAATGCAGCAATAATATACTTATGGAGTATATAATTAAAGCTTTGTTTGTGTTCTTATTAAAATATGATATTTTTTTGCTACACAGTAATCAATAAATTTACTTAGCAGCAAAATAAGTTTTGAATAAAGTAGAAGATAGCAGTATGAAAATAACGCTTAAGGCTCATTGAGGTTTTGATTGAGTCACTTCGATTGTTCGTAATTTTTTGAATTTAATATTTTTTACTTAATATTTCGCATTCCCAAATTAAAAAAATGGAGGCAGTAAATTTAAAGGAGTTAGACGTGTCTGAGACAAGTATCAAGTGGTTGCAAGCTCGTGTCTCGGATAAGATTCGGTTTAAGTACACAAGACGCATATTATGTATTTGTGATAGCTCGACATTCACATGTGCGTCGAAACGGTCTGTAAAAACCCTACAATCTTTAGGGTACGGCGAACCACGAAATGGTGAGAAGCTCGACAAGGCGCGACAAATTTTTTAATGTCTACCGTCTAGCACTGATGAGTGAGTGGTCTCGCCGGGAGAGAGGGAGAGAGAGAATCAACGAAAGGGCAGTAGGCGGGAATGGTGAGAGTCCGGATGGAGGACAAAAACGACGTGACGGGGGCTCCACGGCCAAATTTAGGGGGTGTAAGCATCTCTCTAAGCGAGCTCTCACTCTTCGGGCGATACGCGAGAGGCCTCACAGCCCCAAGCCTCATTTCAGAGCAGTTAAATCTCAGTATTTCACGGTAGGGTCCTCCAGACCACCAGACAGACAGGAATAACTCGTACGTATACCGTTGAACCCTTTTCACTCCAGCATATTCTCTACCTTTTTATTCTCATATACGAAGACACGCATCTTAATCTCTCAGCCTCCACTACATGCCAAAACGTCCCTTTAAATTTACCTTCTACTCTTCTAATTCTGCCCATACAACAGTATAAACTTTATTCTGAAAAAATATACTTGTGAGAAATCCCGACCTCGAACTCTAATAGTTTTTGATTAGCAACTACACAACTATGCATAAAAAGAGTATTGTAATGAACATATATGTATATGCATGGTCTTAATGGCTATAATTCCATATTCTAATAACACAGGATCTTTGTTGTCCAATCTACTTGAAGTTCTGTTTTAAAAGTCTTAAAAAATTACAAAAGTAAGGTACTTAACAATCTTTCGACTCCATGAATCGATCAAGATTTATTGATTCTCTAGGTTATCAAATAACATTTCCGGCAAGTTCATTAATTTTTGACAAAATTTGGAAGGACATAAGACGATCCATGATTATAAACGAAAACTGCATCAGGCAAAGTGTATTAAACGAGAAACGAGATTAACATAACATTCTTATAAACTTGTTAATTCCACTAGACAACTCATGGGATTAAGGTCATTGGTGTAAGAGTCTCGGTGTATCACAGGGGCGTATGCGCGTGCATGTGAGAAGGTAGCCAATCACCTTAATGATAATTTACGATCAGAACATAAATGTGTCTCAGCCAGAATTGATTTGCTTACTCCCAAAGGATACTCACGCGATATTACTCGCAGGCCGCACACACTTACACTCACTTGAACATGAGATTGGAGGTCGTCGTCTAATGTTCAAACGATATGGTTTAATGACTTTTTTATTTTTTCGCTTTTACAAACAAAGGTAGTTTAGTATTTGGTAATTAAAGATAAGTTTCTATTCAAGAACAATCGGATATATTATTTGGAATATTTAAGGACTTCCGATTGCACTTGACGTAGATCATCGTAAATTGAAATACGTTCGACTTAAGAAAGAGTTATTGTACAAGTGCATTCGGAATGTTTCTTAGAGTTGTGAAAGATGTAGAAGATATAAGTTTGCAGTTTATACCTTTTACTCTTTTCTTGACATCATATGAACGCTACTTCGATTCTCGACGTTTATTTTATACAATTAGGTGGTTATGTAGAATTTTGTATAAATTTAGGATCTTAACATTCATTGTAAAAAACATAGGAAGTGTTATAACCACTTTCAGCAAAATACTTTAAGAATGAAAGAACGGAACCAATAGTAGCATGGCGAATCGAAATCTAATTGAAATCAAGCTAAAATATACAATTGCATACATGAAGCTTTGCGATGAGCTCTCTAACTACTCGAAAAGGAATGAAGGCACTTTCGTGACTACTTGATTGCCTTGGAAACTTAAATTTCTCATCAGTTTTATACGAACTTCATACCCGCGCTTTTATCATCTCGTTTTCTTAAAATTGTTGTTCCATATTTGATGTTGGTTTTTTATCGTAGTCTCGAGCTTATTCCTTTGGAAATATACTTCCATGCAGCAAAATTAATAATATTTTTCAAGTAACGATTAGAAAGACTTACTATCAAAAAGTGCAGATGACATGAAAAAATGTCTTTGATCAATATTGTGCAAATTTAATGTTAATTTGTGTGAAACTTAAATATGATCGAAAAAAAAACATTCGAAGGAATTGTAAAAGTTTATAGTACGTTTTACCAAAGGTAATAAGCTCGAAAGAAATTGCTAAGTACAATGCAAGGGAGTCGAAAAAAAATTACGGGATCATAGAAAAATGCGATTTCAAGAAAAAGAAGAACGACAAACGGGGAAAAGGAGAAACCGACAAGTAGACTAAACTTATCCGTTCATCGGTCGAGCCTGAGGTTGCTGAGCGCTATTCGCGACATTTCTCAACCGTCCAACGAGTGCAACTCAAGGAGGCTGAATCATTTAGGTACTGCTCAACGTCACGTGAACATTCCCAGACTACTCGAAGGGAAACTTTTCTCAGGGTGTCGTCTCGACGAATTTCCTTCGGGTAATCTCGGGCTCGGTTACTCCTTGAAGAAACGGGAGCAAAAAAGTAAAACTAGTTAGCACTATTGAAGAATTGACACGGCAACTGAGTGTGAAAGAATGAGAAAATTTCATTCTATGATCCATTAACAAGGAACAAAAATTTCCTAATTGGTGGCATTTCACCAAATGTATTGGAGATTTGACACATGGATGTAGCTCAATATAACTGTGAGTTGAAACCCGATATCGAAAGACGCAAGCCATACATTGCTCATAAAAATTATGTTGATCTAAGAACTCGTACGTAAACTGATTGGTACGTTGATGAGGCTATATGTAAAGCTAATTTGCGAATGTAATGAAATCTCGCAGTGAAAATCACGTGTCGTCGTCTCACCGTCTACACCATGATCGTCCGTATTCTTTAGCCGGACTCTTATCACGATCGATAAATACTGTCTTTCTCCTAAAACTACCAAAAGGGTCTCTCCGTCTGACAGCCATAAAATGGTGGCAGCGATATCAGTATGCTAAGTGAATAAAGAGGGGGAAGGAAACAAGCTGGTGGAGAAAGAGAGGTTCCTATCTACGAAGGTATTCGACCCCCAATTAGCGAAGTAAGCCGGAGCTTAGTCCGTCTAATACGGCGGCCAGTATAAACAAGCAGGAAGTCACCGCTCGCGTACGTTGCCAACGAGCCATGCCAACTCTGTATTCGCAACGATATTTAATCGTTGCCACGGAGACATTGTACTTCGAGTCTATTGTAGGGATGCAAACGATGAAGCGAAGCCGGAACACGCGATCGCTTGATACTTCCGGTCGCAATAGACGTGCGTTCGCTACTTCGTGTACAAATGTACCGAAAGAGGGAGGAGAACTACCGCATTACGCCGATACATGCGTTTGATCCACACCGCACACTCGCGCATGGAACCCTACTTTACGACACGAACGTGTTTCTGATACTCTCGGATATACCTGGATTATTCTCTTTAAGCTTCCCGAGTCCGCGATTAGCCAGATTTCAGCTCGCCATTGGACCTTCGATAATACGCTGATCATTGGCTTGTCCACCTGTACATTCGTCATTCTACGAAGATGCATTATCGAGGACCTATTCTGGCGATATCACCAAGGCTAATCTTCACCGGAAACGTCTGGGAATGGCGGTTGATGGTAGCGCTACGGAAATGGAAATGTACGTGCTTCGAACAGAGCTTTCCGTCTGTGTCTCCGGAGTCAAACACTACGTAGATTTGCCGCTATTGCATTATCAGGACTAGTATAGTAGACGAGAGAGAAGACGCGTGTCTTCCAACCACACGGTCTGCTTACGAGACTCGTATGTTTACACAATCTCCTTCCACAGTGACTGAGCCTTCGCTCTGCTGATGTACGGATGTTGACCGGCCGGGCCGCAACAATAAGACGCAACGCAAACCTCCTCGCCGATAGTACGCGCGTGTTTCGTAGTATTAGACATTGTTGATTCAAGTCACCATTGCGTGCAAGTGCATGGTTCTACCAAACGTGTCCTGATACAGTATTGGAGCTTGAGGATTCGGAATGGTGAGTATACACACTGCTGTCGTCACACAACTGCTCCATGTTCAAGTAAGAAATATTGAGCTTCTGGGAGGACAGTTACCGGTCCCCCGTAGATGTTCTCTCTGGCAGCTTTGTCTTTGCAGTCGGGACTACGAGCTCCAAGGATGTCTCGTCCGTACGCCATTTTGCTATGAAATTCCTTGCAATAAACGCTTTTGCTGCATCGTGTCTCGTCCAAGGTACCGTTAATGGAGACCTTTGTTACGCTGACGGTGCATTTGGAATGTCGCTCGATAACGCATCGTGTCACGAAGTTGGGCCACCGTAGAAAGCCAGTCACGGTTCCAGCGCAAGGAAACCTTCCTCCTCCCGAACCCCGCCGACGTTGACAACAAACGACGACTCGGCTGGCGTGCTGAGAGTCATTCATCTACTTGCTTTGCACTGCAGGGCGGTTGTTTTCGTCGATTCACCCTCGCCTCCAAACATCGACTCACAACTATTAGTTACCTTTATATTTTTCTTTATTACCTACGAGCTATCGATTACTGTGCGACCACAACTACTACAGTAGTTATATGTACAGTATACTGTAAAGTGATACCAGTTACAAGTGATCACAACTAGTGTAAATAACGTTGTACTATAGTGGCAAATTGCTAGTATTCACATGATTTGTCTCGAGATACACTTCTAATTGGTCAACACCTGAAATTTTTTCCACCATCGTCAAATATTTAACCAGTTGACGTCGGTTCGTCTCAAGATACGACTTTTTACGAGAATTTCTGCTGCAGGGACAATTCTCATCCGATTAGAACCAGACTGGGCTCATCCGAAAGCCGGTTGAATTATCTAGAAAGATGTGTTTGAATTTTTTAATCGGAACATTTGAGAAGAAACGAACGAAAAATCAAAGTGTCCCAGTTCAAGAGATGCACGCTGATAACTTTGAGACTTCAAAGAAAACAAATAAATCTCAGGAAGTGAAAAATAGATGATGAGAAACAAATTAAATGGATAGAGAAGACAGTTAGATCCCATCAATTTAGTCTTACCTAAATATCTACACATAATTGAATGTAAGGCGTAGTGTTACTGTATTACTAATTCTGCTCTAAGGTAAAGTACAAATATTCATAAAACCACAATCCAATTTTTTTTAATTTTACTGTACTCAACTAGAATTAAAGAGACTATGTACGTTCTATATGGTAGCACTTGGAGGGTATAGAATAAAACCGGAAGCTCGGTGGCGTCCGGATTTTCACAGCGATCGCAGCTCGAAAAGAATGAAAGCCCGTTGTGGGTGGAAATCACGATAGGATCGCGCGCGAACCCTCTTTTTCTTTCTTTCTTCGGCCAGTTCTTCGTTTTTCTTTCCATCTCTGTCCCGGTTGCTCCAGCTCGTTTTCTCCACCCTGTCTTGCTCTTCCTCATTCTCAATCTATCCGGTTATTTCGCTAACAATACGCCAGGGGAGGCGAGCGCCGATGCTAGTGGAGAAGCTTACGGCACTAAACAATGATACGATAAATCTCTCTCAGCCTGGCCCGTTCTCTGCTCTGTCTCTTTATTTCACTCTCGAGGAGGAGCTATACGGCTCTCGCTCTCCAGGGAAAATCGAAGTGAGCGGGGAGTATGGGACGTCCGAGCCTTCATCCCACTCCTTCGTTCTCGTTGCAAAGAGAAAAATTCGGATAGAGAACGCGAAACGACGATAGAGAAAGATCGAGAGGGAAGGAAGTTAGAGCGGCTTCTATCCACCTCTATACTCGCATATATATCACAAGCACGAAGCAATTAAAAACTGGAGCGTGCCTCTAGAGAGGGCTTGTTACTACCGCACCCAACTTCTCCCTCCACCTGTATTTATCATTTTTCCACCAGTCCTTACCACACTCTCTTTTTTTTTCGTTTCACGCTCATCCCTTCTATACTGCATCCAATATTACGTCCTTATACGATTCGAATCGCGCGTATACAATGCACCAGTAAAAAAGCTTCTCACTGTTCGATTCTTGCGCTTCATATTTCTCTACAATTGTTGATATGAGCAATCCCTCTAGGCCATTCGTGGATCTTTTTCAATTTCTTTCTCCCTTTTCTATTTTTCTCCATTTTTTCCTTCGTATTTTTTCTACTCTCCTCTTTAAAGTATTGTTTATGTGTTTTACATATAGCGAAGATTTCAGTTTATTATGTTTTCTTTTCTCGGGGAGCCTCGGGGCTTTCCCGATGGCAGGCCAACTACCTTGTATTGAGAAGCCTCACGACCTTCAGGGGAGACTATACTATACAGAGAGTATACAGAATCTAATAAGTAAATGGATAAGCAAACAACTAGGAAAATATACATATCTACAAGAATGAGTGTAGATTTTTGGATATTTTATTACGGGATGTTTGGCTAGCATCCTGAATTGCTTTATACATAATTGTTTGAGAATGGCATTATTGTCGAAAGAGAATCAATCTCATAAACGATACAACAGTATTAAATTGAATGTTATTGAATAAAGTTTTTTATAAATATGACAAACACATGAGAAAAGCATGCTTTATTTTTCTTTTGAAATTAAATGTACCAAGCCATGCAACGCGTGACAGAGCAACGGCCAGTAATGTTATAAAATATTTAAAAAGCAGTGTTATCAAAGTTGAACTTTTTACTAGATGAAACAGACAATTATTAAGATTAGGCAGTTTTGTTATATCTAAAGTGGTGTATGAAATATTTAAAAGTAGGCAAGTGATCGTGTGTGTAGAGCCCACACTTACTGTAACTTGATAAATAATTTGTGAGTCAGGTTTGGCGCCCAAAAGCGAGCTTCAGATGTGTGCTTGTGGAGAGTAATGCAAAATCATCGAAATGGATTCGTGAGCCTGAGGCATTTGAATAATCGGGCAGAGTATTGAGGGCGTGCGTGAATCGTACGTGCTGAGGGAAAAGGGTGCAACCGAGCTTGGTACGAAATAGGCTCACTCTGGGCAAACGAAATGTGAGCTTGTGCGTGTGCGATTTCAAGGGATGGGAACCGCTTTTCATTCAAGTCGCGACCGGTCTCTCTCTCACTTTTTGGAACATATTGTATACTACGTATTCGCATCCATAATACACGCACATACCGAATAGCAAAGTGCATAACTTTGGGAGAAACGCTCCGAGTGTGGCAACACCACAGGCAACGATGCCTACATTGTGCTGGTAACATTTCGGAATCAATTTGTCCGCGCGCGAAAACGTTTGCTCTACTTCAGAGCAACCTGTCTCGTTCTCTCTTCCATTCCCTTCAATTTCCCTTGTAAATGCCATCTGAATATATTTCAAATATACACGAGAGCCTTCTTCCTATTTCCCTTTCACAATGTGTCATCCGTGCTCGCAATCTCTCCGAAACACTCGCACCTTTCTACGCGGAATATGGTGATTTGAGTTAGCATGCAGGGTAAAGAAAACCTTTTTTTCAAACATCGTGTCTCCCTTTACAGAACGACCAATTATAGCGAAAAACGTACAACATCAGATCGCTTGAAAGTTTCAGTTTAATAATAACTATCGAAAATTTTTAGTAAATAAATTGTATGAAAGAATTGTTTATTTGCCCAATAATGCAAAGCGTTTCCGAAAGTAAACATTTCTGCGCAAGAGCTAAATATTCTGCTACCCGATAGTCCAGATATACCATATGATTTTTATTGTGTGTTGTGTATTGTGAGGACTAGGTGTGGCGGAAAGCTGTTCAACATTAAATACGTATCGCTCTTTCCTGGCTCGTGGAGCAAACTTTATTGTATACTCATGGGTTTGATCGGCTCTTCCGGATTTGCATTATCGATGTGACTAAAGGGAAAATTGGTATACGTCAATCGGACGATTATAGCGAACTACGCGTTCATTATCCGGCAAACCGCGTGTGCTTACTCGCCGATTCTCTCCACTAATCGAAATCCTGTTCAACCGAATTCGGCTGTCACCTTCATCATTGCGTTCATTTATTTCTCCATATGTTTGCACGGGTAAGCAAAAAAGCACGTTTTACGGGCACTATTAGAGCTTTCTTCCATGCAATGAGTGATCATTGAAATATATTACAGAAATTTGTCAATGCCGTATACAATTTTATTACCTTAAATATTCATGAGGAGAATTCAAACCTCTCACTTTTTTCAGATAATAAGTTAATTTTTTATAATGACTTGGGATATTTAGAGATAAAATATATAAGTATTCTAGAAGAATAAGTTATTTATACACACCAATTCGGTAATCGATTTTGGTGATTGCGTTGTCGACATGTCGAGAGCGATATTGAGCCAAAATTTTGCTCGCTCGCTTTCCACTTGGCTATATATAATCGCTTTTCTCATTTGCAAAGACAGTGGAGATATCAGGGAATTTCGGAGGCCTCATTTCCAATCGGAATACAAGTACCGCTGGTATTAGTTGGATTATGGTATCAGTGTAATACGTATCGCCGCACCAGGACGACGATCCAACGAAATTAACCTCGATAGGAATCGGCTGCTGGTACTTGATCGATCGCTCAGCGAGCTTCCACCATTGATCCGACCCGATTACAATAAAAGTATTCAGATTTAATTGAGAGAGGAAGGTCGAAAAAAAAAATACCAAAAAGAACAAGTCGAAATTGATCGACAGACGCGGACAGCCGCCGAGAAGTTTCTTGCATACTTTGGTCAATGTGCCGTGATCGCTGGAAGCTCGTTAGAACGTCCGAGAGGATTAGTAGACGGCGCGAGGAACAATTTACATGCCTCGCATTACGCGGCCGCATGCCACGGCATACCGGCACGCGTTTCTCTCTGCTTCACCGTCGTTCGCCCTCCCTCCTTCTCTCGCTCCTTTTCCTTCTCTCTACTTCCAGCGTGACCACGCGCGTGCCTGGATTCTTCTCTGTTCTCATTTTCGCGCACTCATGCATTTATATGGTACACGATCGGCATTCTAAAAACAATAAAAATAATAAAATTCTTTAAACTACTTACAACTCGTTAAACTCTTTAATATAAAGCTTTAAAAATTATGAATTTTTTCGTTATCTTGAACACAAATGTATTATTGTGCTCGTGTCTCGGATGGTTTTGTACAAGACACGCCAGAAGTACGTGAGTAAACTTAAATAATTAATGCGCAACACATGCCCTGGCCATCAATTCACTTCTGTAAATATATCCGAGAAGAGGATCCGGATAGCACGAGATCACGACGAATGCAACGGGAGCGTCTTTGACGAAGTGTATACGCGCGAGAACGTGCGGGCTTCGTCACACGAAACGAACTTGTCCGCATATCGCGAAGCGACCATCGATCTTCCGCGTGAGTCGTCCGCTTGCACGAGAGCGGGTAGAATTCAGTGAGTTCACACGCGAGTGTTCGCCGGGATAAGGGAGAAGAGAGGATATGCGAGAAACCGAAACTCCTCGCAGTTTTTCCTTCTCCGTAGATTATCAGGTGTAAGGCCGTTCTGTTCATTTACACACGATCTCCCTTCGAATCCACATCATTCATTAAACATTCTGACGTGCGTTATTTACGTCTGGCGGAAATATCGTTTAGTTTTGGGATAAGAAAAAAAGCGCCCCGCCTGCCTTATCCAAGAGCATTGCGGACAAAGATTCTTTTGCAATATTTTCAAAACGAGAAATTCATACCTATTGATGGAATGCCTGATCTTCGAGCATCTAAAGGAGAATCACCAGACTGATACTCACGCTAGAGGTGGAGAAAAAATATTCTGAAAAGATTCGTCTTTTGCAGCCCCGATTGACGAGACTTTCCTTTTTCGTCTTCCACGGATCGCCATTGAATACCGCTCACAAGGCGAGACTTTTTCTCCCCCTAGAATGAAAAAGAAACGTTGGATGATCGAGGAAGAAAAAAGATAGCCGTGAGACACGCGAGCATCACTTTCTCCAATATGAACTTTTTTTCATTTCATTTTTCCCCCTTTGATGGGTGGGCACAAAACTTGTGGCGAAATCTGCAGGATTTACGGGTGAAATGAGTTACAGAATCAGGGAAAAAGTCTGACGTATAGCAAAGGAAACTGTCGAGTCACGGTGAAACAGCCCTTTGCGTAAAGTCTGAAAAAATTGAAAAAATATGACTCAAACATTCGTATGAATATGTAACGTGCGTCGAATAGAAGGCTTCCTACAAAATGTATACTATTTCCAACCCTCTGACTGAAATTCATTTCCCGTAACTCGCGGTTGTAAACACACCCTTCAAAAAAAATTATACAAGCGAGATATCTTTCTCAAAACTCTTTGTCGAATGGAAAAGTTTTGAATAACTTGGAATGAAAACCGAAAGCCCATCGACGCAAAAAATGGGTTTTCCTGTTTCAGCAATCGCTCACTCTCAGATTGCATGTATTATTTTTTCAATTGAAGTAAAAGTTGAGCTGCGCACCTTCCTCTGCATGTCAATCGTAAAGACGTCGAATTATAATAGAAACACGTCGAAGGGAAAAAATGATTGTAAGATCCTTTGGGAATAGAATTGGAAAAAGAACCGACGTCTGTGACGATGCCTCGTTAAAAGAGGCATTACGAGTCATTCGAGAGGTTAAGAAATTGAGAAGTTAAGCCTGCGACGCCGGTAAATTCTGAAGACGAGAGAGCAAGGGTAGAAATGTTCCAATAACAATGGCGCCGTGATTCTTTGCCGGTCCTCCAATCGATAAGTCCCGATATCGTTTTACGGGCTTGAAATCACTGGATCGAGTTTCCCCCAGTTACGTATAAATCTTCGCAAATTAATCTCTTCCTTCCTGGGTCTCCTTATCCCTCGACATTCAGTATTATGAACAGGATTTTCCTTCTATTCTTCATCATCTGCCTTCTCACTCTTTATCTTTACCCGTTTTGATCTCTCTCACTCTACACTTTTCATATCTTTGTGAACTGTTCAGTGTACGTTTGGCATTCAACTTTTCTCTCTCTCTCTCTTCACTTTTCTTTCCTCCAAGAGTCCTTTACCCCTTCTTGACAACCTCTTACACCGATATTTGAAGAGAACAGTTTTCCAGACTCGGTCGCCTTGTTACACGCTGATTCTAATCTTCATTCGAGAAATTTCCAGAGCTCTTGTACCCTTATAGCCCGAAGTAAATATAAGATGAAAGTGATAAGTCGAAGAAAGTGACAAGTAAAGGAAATGAAAAAAATGGGGTAAAAGATTTTTTCCACAGCCCTTATACGAACTTTCCACTATCACTACGAGTTTCGTAGTGATAGTGTCTAACACGGGAGTGTTCCGTGTTTATTGAAATAGTGATCGTGTTTCTGTTCTCAAGCAATACACACCTGAAATACGAATATCGCAAAGGATTCGAACCAATGAAGAGCGAGTAGGAAACCGCTTGTAACCAGAGGATAACAACGGCGTCACGTCTGCGGTGTACGTTAAGGACCGAGGATTTCCGCCGGTAGAGAATCGTTCCGATATCCTACAAATTCCATTAGTGGTCAGAGAGCTCAAACCGGGTACACCGTATGTTTTCCCTGGCAGCTTGTACTTTCGACCATTAACTACCACTGGTGTCTCTCGTTCAACTTGCCTTCCAATTTTTTCAACGCAAGGAACATCCGAAACGTCCGACAATCTTGAAATTGCATGGAGAAGCAAACACGCGTGCTTTCATCCCCTTTTCGAAATAAAAAATCGTTCACTGTTTTTTCGACTAATTTTTGGTGCAAGACGTAAGGTCGTTTGTTTTCTGAAACGACTATGCAGTGTTGGTTTCTCGCAACCTCTAGAAAAAATTAAGGGGGAGGTAAGAGAACGTTCTCTCACCGCTAACATTAATAATACATAACTGCCGAGCGCCAGACGGCGTACACAGCCTAGGTATGCCGGCGTGAAAGCAATATCTTGGTCCATTAATATCTGGAAGGGGTTGAAAGAGGCTTCCGAAGTATAAGAGACGTCTGCCTGGGTCTGTTCACTTACTTCAATGCATTCTATTGCATTACCGGCTCGGTGGAAATCTTCAATGTTGCCCTTTAGCTGCTTCTCCAGCCATATACGTATATGAACATGTATACAGAAATTCATTGCGCAAACGTACGATCTTCTTCGACCTGCATATAGATCTACGATTTCGAAATATCGACCACTTGAGTGCCTTACACTCTTTCGCTTTTTCCTGTATCCTCATTCTCTTTTTCTTCAATTCTGTCACTCTTTTTCTGTCTTTTTTTGTCCACGAGCTTCCGCAGTCCCTTTTCTTTTCCCTCCTTGCTTATCACATTCTTTTTCCAACGTATTTTCCAAGCGAGTCAACAGAAAAGTCTGCACCTTCATGGCTGACCGAGCCACTCGCGTATCCTCGTCTCTTCGCAACTTCACGCTCCTGAAAGGGATGTTCCAGTCCGACTTTTCGAACGACCACGGGAGATTGATTTTACTTCGGAAAGTACGGACTCAACAAGAGGTTGACGAGAAAAGAAAGCAAAGAGACGAAAATACGACGGAAGGAAAAAAATACTCGAACGGAAGAGTACGGTTGAATCTGGCAGTTTTTAAAAGCGGAGTCCTTCCAGTTCGAGAAGAGTGAACGCCTCAAATACAGAACTCGAATTACGGTTGACGCTTCTGGCGTACATTCCTATTAACTTTTTCATGAAAAATCTTTTATTAAAGATATTGCTTTCTTTCAGAACATCAATTTATCTACTCTCGTATGTGATCCTCAGAACTGGAAATAAATTGACAATTATATTTTCAAGTATCATAAAATATAGATTACAAACAGATATACATATAAACAGATAAGGGCTGGAAGGACCGAGTACGATTGAAGGACCGAGTCACATAATGGAAGATCGAATGTCAAATACGAAATTCGGGTACTTGAAGTTTATTTCATAATTGGCAATGATGTCATTCTTACGATAACAGCACAATTCACTCTATAACCATTCGTTACATAACTTTTTACATACCGTATTCGCACGAATCTTGACAAACATCATCAATGGGGTGATGGAGGAATTCTTTAGGGTCCTAGCGACATACAATTTGAACTGACGCCATCATATGATGTGAAATTGAGAGCTTTGATCTAGCGACAATTTAATTTAACTCGTGAATTCGAAAAGTCAAAAAGTGATGTTTCCCGTCACAAAATGTCTGTTAATTAAGTCGGAACGTGAATTGATATAAGTTGTAATGAGGCTGCGAACGCAGGTAAATACAGCGAAGTAGATGTATCGAACCTCTCGACACATCAAACAACCAATTCTTGTTGTACCTCAACCACTGTTTAAAGGAACAAATTGGAACTGGCGTGATTGAGTTCAAGGATCTATGTACTCTACAATCTCAGTCACAAGTTTCTATTTATTGGAAGCAAAGTTTTCGTGGTTTTCAGAAAACTCCAAACAAAAGAGCTCCAACTGCTAAGAAACTAATCAAAATGCTAATAATACCTAAACCTCAATTAGTTTCTTATGACAGCTAAAGTTTAATTCTTATCGATTTGTTCGAAATTGGAAGGAATACATTTTCGCCAATAATTTAAAATGCAAAATTATCTAACAATGCGACAAATCATAAACAAACTAATGCAATGATCAATCGCGTCCATCAAGGTATTACCGTATTTCATCAAAAAAGGGCTTTTGAGCGAGAATGTACGAGAAACGCATCCTTAATTAATGCTCGCGTCGCTTTTGCAATTGAACTTGTGTACAAATAGAGAGATAGAGGACGTACGATAGTGCGAATAAACTCGAATGGAAGATGCATCGAACCGGAGACATGTGCAGCGAGAGAGTACACATCTATGCGCTCACGATAATGCGGAGAACACGGGATTTGTACACGAGAACTATGGAGCGCGGAGGTTGTTCCCTCTCGAATTGGTTACGAGTACTGATTGTACAGTGTCGCTTGATTCTATTTGATAGATTCCGTTTGATTAATAACAAGTGGAGATTCCTGGCGACGAACGCCGAGAGACTCGTCGTATGTCTGCATTTGCACGCTAATCCGTACCTCGAATGGTTCCGCTCTGAAATACTGTGTAACCTCCGAATGGAAATAAATTTCTTGAATTCTCATCTCGCGGATCCGATTCAGATGAAATTATTCCAGTACGGAGGCAAATCGATTATTGATCGTTGCATAAATCCAATTGGACTGTTCCGAGAGCCCATTTAGTATGGAGATAAACATGAAAATATACGTATATACAATATACTTTCGCATATATAATTCATTTAGAAAGAGAGAGGATCAATCAGCGCCAGATTTTATTTCTATTGCCCTCATTTCGCGCCGAGCTTCCCGTATGGCTTGGTTAATTGTATTTCGACAATAAACGCTGGGGTGAAAAGAAAAATTTGGGGGAAACGGGGAGAGAAAAACACGAGCGGGTCTGAAAATAAAATAGTGAGAGTAACAAAAAATGCCATCAATTTCGTGGACGAAGAGGCGATGGGATAAAACGAGGCGGGGCGGAGTAAGCAAGTCCGGTGTCGGAGTGACTGGACTGTTCTCTATCGTTCTCATTTTGAGTTTCACCGAGCGGCCGCCCGTCAAACGAGCAGTGCTATAGCCGGAAATGACGATGCTCCATGGACGAAATGCCGCCGCGGAGAGCTTGCCCGGCCTCGCGAAGAATGGGAACTCGCTTCGGCTATTAACGGTGTCAGTAGAATTCCCATTGCTGCTATAAACTCAAAGTACCTTCCCTCTCCACCCACCCTCGCTCCTTCCTTTTCTCGTTTTGCCTCGGTTAAATGTACAACTGAAAGCCACACCTTCGTATGAGTCTCTCTCTCTCTTTTTTCTTCTCTCTCCTTTTTCTTCTTTTCTGTCTATTTCTTTTTCACCAACTCCTTTGTACATCTTTCTTCTCCTGTATTTTTCTTTGCTCCACTCCTCGCGCTTGCAATCGTTTCGCTAATAAATATAGACTATCTGTATACACAGGCATAGTTTTTGTGCCGAAACTGCGCGCGTACAAAGCACGGCCCGAGTCCGATTCTCGATTACCAATTTAAATAAATGATGGTACCGGATTAAATGGAAACCATTACCAACCATTCGTACTCTATACTGGTATATAAATATATTTTTATTCTTATTTTATCATTCTTTTTCTTACCTCGTGCAATTTTGCTCCCTCTCGTTGGGTCCTTTCGTTACACGTTCATTGTGTAGCGACTTGTATACTAAACGGAAAAACAAAAAGAGAAAATTTCGATGTAAGAGCTTTATAATTTTATTCCTCCAATTCCGATTGTTCGAAGTCTCTTATCGGAAATTTGCACGTACCGATTTGTCGTCTTTTCTCTCTTATCTGTATCTTCTCTTTTATATCTTAGAAGTTGAACTTTGCATTATTTGGAGGAAAAAAAAATTTATATTTTCTCTGTCGCTTCCAATTTTTTCGCAATACTACAATTCTCATCCGTACCTTTTTTACCGTAAAACCTTTTACCTTTTTCCTCTACCGTCGATCCGTTCCCAAGGCAGAAAACTTGTCATTTTCCGAGAAATTCCAACGTGTCGCGTATTATCGTAGCCGAGCTCTCGTCACAGTGTCGACGCGAAAGTATGGAAATGGCGAAACTCCTTCAAGTTTCACGAGTGTCGCGGTCGCCCTCCTTTTGTTCTCGTCTGCAACGGAGAATAGGCAATGCATATTTTATGACCGTTTTCTCGATAGGGTTCTTTCTGTCTTCCTCGCGTCATCCAATGTCTCGACGCACTGCGGTGCGTCTTCGTTACCGAGACGAGATGAGAAATCTCGTTCCTATACGTATATCGCAACATGCCAACGGTTCATCTGAATACTAAAAATTAACGAACCACGTGACGAAAAAAGTGATACTCGATTCTAGTTAAATAAAAAAACAATTTTTTTAGTATTTTGCAATTTTATGTAATTATAAATTAATTTCAAATAATTCCCTAAAGTAGTTTTATAGATGCAGTCAAATCGATGAATTTTGTCATAGTTTATCTCTCTACTATGCGGTTTTTGAGCATATGTTTATTAAGAAAAGTTATTGCAAAATGATTCAAGAACAATATACTCAAAAATCAAGCTCATCAAACATACCTTGAGTTGCTACGTACGTATAAAAAAGAAATCTTACAATTTTTGTAAAAATATAAAGAATACTTCTTCGAAATACTAAAAAGAACCATGCAAAATTTCAAGACGTTTCACCATCTAGAACTCAAGATATTTAGGATTGAAAATCACAATGTTTAAAACGTGCTCTTATGAGAGTACTGAAAATTACGATTTTCAACAATAAATATCTCTATACCACGTGGTAAACCCTCTCAAAATTTGATACACGTATGCAAGTCATATCAAAGAAAGCCTGTGCAAATTTTCAATAACATCCTAAGAAATTAAATAACTATAAAACTATCATATAAAAATATAATTTTTATATAAAATACGGAATCTGTAATATATATTTTTCGTAAACTTACGTAAATATTGCGTCACTTTGGTTTCAAGATATTCTGACTACAATACCAACTTCTCTCTGGCTTGAATAAAGTGACATTATTTTCGAACAGTTGCTACTTGGTACGACAGCTCAGACGTTTTACGTATATATTGAGAAACAGATTCAGCGATCCAAAAGAGAGGGGGTGGAAATAAGAGAGCATTGTGTGTCTTATTGTTAGGTAGGGGTGCACAAGTACACAGAATAATAGCTCGTACCAAGGGTATGTAACCTTTAGAATAGAATAAGGAAAGAGTGTTTAGAACAGAGAGGCGAGATAGATGGGACGCTAAGTCGTATACATCTGAAACCCGGCACCGTCTCCGAAGGCCGAAGCAATACCATCTACGCTCACCATATAAGCAAAGCTTAATATTTTATGAAAGCACTTTCGCGAAACAAAGAATACTCCCGGATAATGATTCCGGTTGCTCTTTTTCCATTCATACGAAACTCAATCCCCGAATAGCGCCGTTTTCTACGTTTTTATTCGCTGATGCCACTCGAAATAAAGTTTTTAATACACTTCGCCAGAAGCGAATGCTCTCGTGTAATCTACAAATGGTACAGCAACACGAGAATTGTGCAACATGAAAAAAATATGGGAATAAATTAAAATCGTCCGTTGGATGCATCACTGACCCAAAGTAAAATTGTGACTTTTCAACCTTTTCGAGCGAAGAGCTTTTTCGTATACCAACCAAGAAGTAGAACTCGGCGATATGCAAATTTTTTTTTTGAATTATTAGATGCAGCCAATATTTCATGCACCTTAAACATCCATTTCGCTATTTTCCATCATGTCGCATTTTCTGCTTATTTACGGCACAGATAGAAACTAGGAACTGTAGCTCAGAGTCGGTACCTCTGGTGATAGCTTTCTCGTTTGTTGCGCGGAAGAACACCTGCGCCAAAATCTCCAGAGCCCAAAGCGAAGTCTCGATCCGCCAGGACCGAAGCATCGAAAGAAACACACAGAGGAGGAGATAAGCCGGTGAAAAAGAGGCACGGAAACGTATAACGAATGAATGATAAAGTGGAACGATGTGAAAGATAAAAAAGAGAGACAGAAAGAAGCCGGAAGAGTTTGTACCACGCTCCGAAACATCCGGCTGTTTACAATTCATTAACTGCCGGAGGTTTTGATCAGTGAACAAACATTTGCTCATTTTTTCTTTTTCTGGGTGATGTTTGAATAAAGTATCCCAGAAGCAAGTTCTCCAAAAGTCCGGCCGCGAAAAAAGCATGAAAACTTTATTACCACCGTCGATCAATCGCGCCGTAGTTCAAGACACGAATATTTTAAACCATTTTACATAATTACTGCTCAACGTTCTGCGAAATTCAATTTTATATTTTCGTCGTTTCATACAAATTGCATCGCAGATTTCCCGTAGCTTTTTATCAACGATGGAAATTTCATTTGAAAGCTTTTACGAGATTAACACCGGATCGGTGTTTGTAAAATTGATTACCAGTGGCTCCGACGATTTCTTGAAAATTCTTGAATTGATTCGTTGGGAGGGTATAACTCCGGTGCTGTATTACGTTTCACCGTAAATAGGTGATTCACTGCTCGGCGAGTTTCTCGATTCTACGAGAATCTTACCGTGCATCGCACGTCCAAGACGTAAGGTTCCCGGCGCAAAGCAAAGGAACCAGAGGGTTCTTTGTCTTCGGTGAAATTCGATTTGGCACTAGCATTTAATTGATCAGGCAGCACGTTTTCTATTCAGCATTCTCGGTGTGCTTGTTCTCATACGGTATGTATAACACTGCCATTATGGACTTGCCCTGTTCCTCTCGTCATTGGCGATAAAAGAGGTGCGGTGTTTGGAATTTCCCCTCGACCGAAAATATCAATTTACATCGGTCAAAAATTCAAACTGAATTTCGCAAAATCGTTCGATAAAAAGACAATAGAATTATTATAAAAATTGAAAAGTTGCAAATTAAACAATTGGATTTAATGAAAAACAGTTATTTGACACTTTTTAAAATAAATGTACGTTCCGGTATATATCAATGAAGAATGCTTTTTTATTAATGTGCGTTCCAATTCTCCAAGACAGCTTTCGGTTAAAAGCATTACTGTCAGCAGAATAAACGTCTTTGTCAGGTTCATACAGAATTTACAAATTATTCTTTGAGGGCTTATCATTCATTACTTGCTCTCATGATTTATGCTAACGAATGTGCTTTAAATTAGATAATCTAATTCGAGGATACATGAATTTTTCACATTCATTAATTTTGCTTTGTAATTAATGAGTGACTAGATTGAATACTCTAATATTTATGGAATCGAAATTCAATAAAATAACAATGCGATCGGTGCTTCACAAATAACCACTGGTATTGTCGTAAATTATTAAAAAAATTTAGATCATGTATCGAAATTTGATTTCAATATTTTATTATCCGATTCCATACAATTAAAAAAGCTTAGCCATGATTATTACAATAATTCATGAATATTTTGTCTCTTGATGTTCATTCGATAAAATAGGGTTTTCAACATTTATTAATAAATTAATATTACCTGCATATAGGGGAGGGCAAAATGGGGTACGGGGGGCAAAATGGGGTACCCCAAAAATTTGGTGAAAATTTACAATATTACAAATTTTGATAAAATTTAATAACAAATAGTCTTTTATTTGCTAAGAAAATTATATTTGGTGATTTAAAAACCCGTTTAAACTAAAACTAAAGCGAAAAATCAATTAACATAGCGGATCGAAAAAGAACATTTTCTTTGGTAATGAAACACATTTAAACAAAAAAGAAAATAAATCGTCAGTTAATTACTTGAAATAAGACGTCAAAGCTAATAATAATTTAACAAATTATGAGAAAAAAAATTTTTTCGTACTTTTTGCAGAGATACCCCATTTTGACCACTGAAAAAAAATTTTTTTCTCATGAAAATTTTATTTCAGCCGAAAATTGAATTTGTTTCCTTCAATTGTGATTAAAAAACAAAAAATTCAGCATATTTAAACCCTTGGAATCGGAAATTTTTCTTAAGTACCCCATTTTG
>JAPYYX010000780.1:0-39673 GCA_030522605.1 Cremastinae sp. B BG-2022a
ACAATTAACTATAACAATAACACTCACCGTTTGTGGAAACAACTGACTCGACATTTACTTGTCCTTTTATTTTCGTCAATGACGATTTTTGTCTAGATACAATGTATCCGAACAACGTGACATTTCGACAGTTCCCGGGATTTGAGCTGGCCAATGTCCATCGCTTCTGGCGTGTAATAAACACGCGTCCTTCCCGGCGGGTGCATCGAGACATATCCTACGTGTTTTTGATTCAAAACGACTTTTTTGCCATGACAAATTAGTTCTGTTCCACTCTCTCAGCAAAATAGTTCAATCATTTCTTCAATGTATTTTTTCCTTGGGCTTCATCACGATACATTTTGATTTTTTAATTAAATGAATCGTAAATCCATTGAAACCTATAAAATAATTTCATATTCAAAAGTATTTTTCAAATGGATCAAAGAGAATGAAATAATAAAAAGACTAGATATACATACATATAGTAATAAAAATACAGATGTTCCAAACGATAAAACGATTGTCTTGTGTTTTTCCTCTGTCACTGAGGGATTTGCACGCAACAATCCGTGAACATGTTGCACCATCGCGTCTTTTGATCCTATTAAGGATTATAATGGTACGTAATTGGGCACGGTGCAGGGCTTAAGGGTCTCGAGCTCAGTGAGGGTTCTCTCTCTTACGTCCAACCGCTCAAACACTTGCAAACGGGCGTATACATTAATTCGACATATATACGAATGAGTAATTCGGGAGCTTTGACGCGATCGCTAACCCGCGAGAAAGCAACATGTGCGTCCATCGAATCAGCGATTTCGCTCCTGCGAATTTCCGTCGCACACCTGATCACCCCGAAACTCTGTCTCTCGACTTGATCCCTGTACCAACGCTCCACAGAAATTGTCATTGAAGCTTTTTTTCATTGTATAAACGAACTTGAATCACATTTTATCAAATAATTTTTTTCACTTCAATAAAAGTTCATCTAAATCGAAAACAAATGAATTCCGTCATTTTTTATTTAAATATTTTCCTTATCGTAAACACGCGAATTTAAAGAAACTATTATCCATAATTTGTAATAATCGTGTGATTCGATATCAAGTGTGAAATAATTAAATTCAGCATTTCAACTTGATCGGAATTTTAAAAAGTTGAAAAGAGACATCCAATCGAAAAATCAAAATTCGTATACTTCAAGGAATGACAAGTATATACAATAGCAGAAGAAATATTGGAACAGACTGAGAGGAAAATTATAAACTAAATATCCAATATTTGCTATCTCATGAAAATGAAAAATAGAGTAACAACTTCCTTATCGCGAATACTCCATTCTGAGTATAAATTCAATTAGTCAAGATACATATAATCCATCGAATCGCAAAGGTATGCGATCGAAGCACAAATTTTCAACAGCGACAGCAAAACTTAGTTCGTATCTACGAAATATTTCTGTCGATCGAGGCATTTCTCGAATTTTTCCTCTCTCGCCTAAATTCCAACCGCGTTTTCTGTCTATTTTTAAAGTACATTTGAAAAATATGTTTTCGCGTTTTTTTTCCCGTCACTATCTCACATGTGTATCTGCATCCACATATGTATCTGCAGAGCGAGAGAGACCGAGTCGATAAAGAGAGAGAAGAGAGACCATGCGCGATTTCGGGCAAAAAGTATAGGTGAGATATAAAAGCTGTGTGTTAAAGTAACGAGTACATGAGCGATTCCTTGACGGAGTGAGAGAGAGAGAGAATATCGCGTCTGTGTTATTCACTATACTTCTGAGTTTCCGTGAAACGCGCGATATCGTGATTCTTGAGAGTGTCTGCGTCGACGTGCACGTACGACGCTACCAAAGTCGGCCATGTTGAGCCTGCGTGCTGAGTCTCTTCTCCATCCCTCTCTTTCACTCGCTCACTCACTCTCTCTCTCTCTCCCTCTCTTTCTCTCTTCATCGCTTCTTCTCTCCCTGCCCTCTCTCTTTTACGAGCCTTCGTCGGCGCGTCAATATCTCGCGGTCGCGTTCCTCCTCCCGCCCGCGACGGGCGGTCGGGTGGGAAAGCGAGCGGGGGCGAGAGCCTCGAGTTCTCGACCAACCAGATCACGAGCTGATACAGAGCCCGCGAGCTCGACGTCGCAATGCCAGCGCCGTAGCGATGGCAACGCGCTCGCGCCAGCGCCCGAGCTTCGAGCCAAAGTACGGGCTTCCTCGCGGCTTCGCATGAGGCTAAACTTCCCCGTTTCCTCTACCGAAAGTCTTGGAGGTCTTACCTGATGCGAGAAAACGACGAAAAATGAGAAAACGAGAAAAGAGAGTGAGAGAGAGAGAGAGAGAGGGAGGGAGAATAGAAAGAAGGACATCGGAAATTTTGTCCCTTCGTCGAGCTTTCGCTGGCGTTATATTCTCCTCCGTCGCTCCTCCTTCTCCACGTATGCGTCTTCTTTTTTTTTCATTTTCCGCATACTGCGTGCTGGAACGCGAGAATACCCGAGAGGGAAAGAAACGAGAGGATATGAGAATGAAAAAAGGGAAACGGAGAGATAGAAGAGGGAAAAGAATAAGCAGCTCGGCTAAATCTTGACACCGGACGCGTATACCTCGCAACTCATAAAAGCTTTTTATTCTTTTATACGAAAGAGTATATACAGATGCGCCAACCTCGGTATCAGGACTCTTGTCTGCACGTTCGGGCTACGCCTCCAGCTCATCTTTTCGTTCCAAAGAAATTTCAAAAGGGAAAGAAGAGAGAAAAAGGACAAAAATTCGCGCAAGAACAATAGTATAAAATTGACTTTTTTATATTTTTCCATTTATTTTCACAAGCACCATGTATGAAGGTACGTGAAAAGCTGTTGTATAAAAATAATAAATGTTTTTTCAAATTTTAATGTATCAAAAAATCAGCATGTAAGTTCAGAATTAACATTGCTTTACTTTTAGTAAATTCCTTGTTTATATATCTTTAATCTGAATTTCTGCTTATTTGCTGTTTTATATTACGTTTAATGAGAGTGCCAATTTCTTCCCAAATATTGAACTCTCATAAAAAACTACTGATATTTTATTACTAGTTTTCACATACTTCTCGGTTATCTCAATTTTTTTATTTTATCATACACTGCTTTTACGTTCATCGAGAATGCAGATTTTTGATAAAATCTTAGAAGCATCCATTGTCTAATTTAAAAGACATAAACAATTGTTCATATTTCATTTTGCCATTTTCAATATATTTTTGATTTTAAATTTTGGCATGCAGTTTCTTGAAGTTCATCGAGAGTGCAGATTTCTTGAAACGTGCACTCGAGGCTGCAATCGCGATGAGCGAATCTTTCCTTCTCTTTCTCGCTTTGCTCAAAGCTACTCTTCATTTCAGTACAAGAGAGTGCCGAAGGGTTCGCGCACTTTGTGAAATATTAAAACACCCACGAGACTTATCTCTCCTTGGGTCGCAGTCGCCGCGATCTTTCAGGAAAAATGATGAGTTCGCACGCTATTCTCTCTCTCTTACCTACGTGTCTTCTTTTTTTCGACTGACTAAATTTTAAACCGGAAGTTCGCCTCGCGGGATGAGCGCGAGTGTCACGTTTCTACGCTCATTATTTTTTCCACGAAATTTGACGCTCTTTTGAATGTTTGAATCTCACAAGATTGTCACATACCCTTGTGATTTGTGAATTTGATAATTTTTAAAAAAACTTTCATTAATTTTTTTTTTAATTTTATTACTTCTAAGAATTCTGATAAGTCTTTCTTTTCCTACGAAAGATAAGAAAAAGTGTGGTACGAATGATAGTTAATATCGAGGTAAATAAGATTTTATAAAAGATTCCAATCCTCGAAAATTGTACACCGATTGCAAAATTGCTTTTCAAATTTATGTATTTTATGTGCTCGATGATATACGAAGAAAGCTAATGCTTTTTAATTTGGCACACTTACGTATTCAACCGATTGATGTATTCGTGTTCAGCATACGAGCGAGAGTACTAAACGCTCAGCAAATAATAATAATTCGAACAGAAACGATATTAAATATATGTAGCGCATATATTTATCAGAAACACACTAATTCTTAATTCTGTAATTTAAAATTATCAGAAATAAAATATATTTCCAAAAAAAAAATTTCTTATTATGTATAGAAACGACATGTAATGGTGTAAAAACTCAAACCACAACAGATTCATTTCCTATACCGATATCACAATTTTCAAATCATGAAAATGTACACTTATTTCTCCTACTGAAAAAATAATCAAAATATTTTGGCGAATCACTGATTGTATGTATGTACATATACATCAATATAGCTTATATTCATGCAAGTAAATTGTACGACTATCCATGTGACTGATTTATTAAACTCTAAATATAATAAATATAGAACAGTTTTTTGACTTTTCTAACCTGAAAGTTTATCAAATGAAGGACTGATTTAACGAAAAGTTACCATAAAAGCCGTGATCGATAAATCGACTTGGTATACTAAGTTAAATTGAAGAACTCATTAAAAAAAAAAATGAAATTCACGGTAATTCGGGTTCGTACTTCGTCTGGAATGAGGGATTATCTACTTTCTATCACACGCATATCGTACAAGGCTGCACTCGTAACTTTTCTGAATTCTGACGTTTCACACGTGGATGATGCATTCACGGATGAGCCAGGGTTTTGTATAGATCCACCTGAAACGTATATACGTCTACATATGTAACTGGATACACAGACACCGATGAAGGCTTTCATAGCGAAGGAGAAAGAAAGGGATGGGGAAAGAGCGAGAGAGAGAATTTCGCGGCAACGGTTACCTTGCTTTATGCAATCTCTCCTCTCTCTCTCTCTTCCGCGAGTGTGTACAATCAAACATTGTTCATGATTTAGTCAAATATTGGCGAGATACACAGCTTTGTAGAGCCTCACTCTCCGGTGTATCCATCTATGTATCATGCCGAATAATCCGTCGGAGATTGCGCGCCGATTGTCCACTCGTTAAGTAAGACTCGTTGAGTGCTCCGCGTGTGTACCTTCATATACATTGGTAAACCTCGCTCCTCGCAGATACATTTCTAAGCAGATATCATCAATTTGTTTTAGAAAATAACAAAAAAATCGCACAATTTTCGTGCAAAGGAATCATGAAAAATTTGTTTTAATTTGGAAAAGGTGCTTTGATTCTATTAATCAAACGTAATCATAATCTTTCAACTTCGATTTTCCATTAGAAATATATATCGTATTTGTCGGGTAGACTGTTAAAAATCGATTCCAGCATATGATTTGAAATTCCTTTTCGTTCAATTTCTTGCAACCAAGTTTAGTCGGCTTTATAACTATTTAATCTGATTAAGAACAATTATTTCAGTCACAAAAGTTACAATCGTATGGATAACAGAATAGGATCTTGATTTTGAGTTTAAATAAAAATATCGGAATCATATGCAGGAATTTGGTGGAGGATTGAAAAAAACGTGAAAGCGCAGAGTCTCGTCGTTGTTGATTTTTTTCGTAGAAATACGTGGGTTTATTGAAACATGTACATCTCCTTTCTCAGCACGACAATTAATTCATCGCATCTTATGATATTCTTCTTTGTCAATTAAATCTTTTTTTTTTCATTTCTTTATTTGTGGACGATAAAATTTGTTCCTTCCGTCATCCTTCGTTTTTTACTTTTATTTTCCTTTACAAATACGACGAATTGTGTACGTTTCCCGCGACGTCTTTTTTTCGGTGCATCACGGAAGAACCATTGAGGATATTAAACGAAAATAAGGCAATATTTGGACGAGGACGCGGATCGATATGAAGCGGCAAAAGGGACAATCGTGAAACGTTATTCGGCTCGTGCATGTGAGATTTCAAAAAAATTTCAAACATCACATGATCCAGAGTCTTACTGAGATTTGACTAAAAACGAAAAAAAATATTGAGAAAGATAATTTTAGTGACTCTCGACCGTTGCAACCGTGCATATTTCTATTGTTTATTTTTCCTTTTGAATTCTAAGAGAAAAATAAGCGCAAAACGACCGAACGAACGATAAAAACAAAACTTATCGATCAGTGAAATGATTTGTGGACCAAGTAAAACTTTCATAAACGCAAGCTTTGGAATGATGGAAGGAAATGATAATGATGCCAGTAATAATAAAAATAATAGTTAATAATAAAATTCAGAAGTAACCTCTTCTTGAGAAATTTTTTTAATAATACAAGTGTTATTTACATGGTTTTATCTCTTTATTTCTTTGTTTAGAGTAGTGCCGTAGCGCGTGTATCAAGTGCGACACCCATCGCGCAATGAACAGTTAAACTTATTAGTTAACATTTGAGATATTCAATTGCGTAATTAGATCGTTTTCTATCTATTTCTTTTCATCGCTTTCTTATTCGCTTTAACTTTTCTTCATTTTTTCTCCACAACCGTTAGCACACAGATTCCCTGTAAAGAGAAGAGAAATAGATGTAAAGAGAGAGATCACGACCACGCAATTGAGACACGCGGTATAAAGATTTATGACGTATCTCTATGTACGCCTAATAGAATGTATCATTAAAGATTCCATTTATTTATATATATATATATTTATTTATTCATTTATTTATTTATTTATTTATATATCTCTTTATAACATATAGAAATGTACATTATACACGTTACGTTGTGCGACTATCTACACGTATCATACAAAAAAACACTTGGACGTGTTCTTCGGCGCGGAAAAATGTTCATCTTGTCCCTCATGAGGAATCTCGACGAGAAAATTGAGGAAAAATGATGCGCTGATGTCCTTCTCGGTCCGCGTGGACCGAAAAACTCTAGGAGATTGTAACGCGAATTTTCGCGAAATAAAGAACAGGAAAAAATCGACGGAGCTGGGAAGATGAAAAATCTGAACACAGCGACGAACGCTCAATCGCAAAGATCACGTTTCTCGACGAGGCGAGAATCCTGCACCCGCAATTTAATTTAATTTTTTTAATAATAACTTTGAATTTAATTTATTTTTAAATTTTCTTTTTAATTAACATGCATTGCAAGCGATCCGCATTTCACATTAACATTTTCATCACACCTCTTATTTTCATTCGTTAAACATTCGTTTTTCTTTTCTCAATGAATTATCACAATGTATTCGCTCTCGTCGATCGAACGCTCGAATTTATTCTAGCGTTGCGACACCACACTCACGCGCGAATGATTGTACATGATAAACGAGAGTTCGAAGGACTGAGAATTTCTTCCGTTTTTTTGCGGTTTTACAAACAAATTCGAGCAGATACTTCGAAATTGCGGACGGAAATTTGTGAGAAACGTTTTGACAAGCGATTGCAACTGCGAATGGGAATTTCACGTCCCTACATTCGTTGAAGGCACGATATCAAATCTTGGAATATCGATTATTCGTATATCTTGCTAACTCTTATCGTGATGACTGGATGTTTCGGTATGTACGAGATTAAGAACAAAAGACGAGAAATAGAATGAGCAATTTTTTGAAAATTTCCTTTTTGTATCTTCGTACTCATTATCGATAACTGTAAGATTTGATAGATTTATCTGTGCGTCACGTTCTTAATCTTTAATTGAAATGATAACCCATTGCAATTCGATTATTTTTCCCTCCACGTGCGCAATCGCTCGTCCAACTAACGGAAAATAGCCGCCGAATAAAAATTTGTACGGATTAGTCGCACGATTGACGAGCGTAGGCAAGAAACCGAGGCACAAAAACGACCCGATAATAATTCGGTGGGTTATCCATATTACGAGTCGCAATAATATAACGACGACGCTAGTGATCCTGTGATTTTTCGAGATTGATCAAATTCTTAAAAATATTGTTGGAACAACAAAAGAAAAACCTATTCAGCAGTTGAGAATTTAAATTCGTTGTTCTCTATACGCAACGGAACTCTCATCCTCGTCGTCGTCATCGTCATCAGGATCCTGGATATCCGTGACAACGTGCCAGGTACGCCCGTGATGGCGTTGATGGTCATGCACGACACTCGCGCCGACGAAAACATCGCTATTGTTCGCAATCGGTCTTATAGTTCCGATTCGCCGTTGATCATCGTCGCGAGTCTCGTCTTGACTCTGTTGATGGTGATGATGGACGTGATGATTGTGAAGGTGCGATTGTTGGGGTTGCTGCTGCTGCTGGCTCACACTGCCGTCAGGAATTTCGCCTGCGACGTCGTTTGCGGCATTGTATGCCGCAGCGGCAGCGACTCAGGCAAGGGCGTACTGGTGTGTAGCGTGATGTCACAATCCCGGGGCTGCGGTGGATGGAGGTGCCGGAGGAGCGCTCGGTGTCGCGACGCTGCTAGCGTGATGATAAAGTGGACTTTGATAATAATCCTGATGATGATTCGTCATGTTGTGCATCGTGCCACTGGGATTCGGTCCGGAATGCATTCCATTGTGATGATGATGTCCCCCTGGCGGGCCGTGCGGATGGGTGTGATGGGAAGTCACGTAGTTAGCGTAACTCTGATGCAATGGTTCATACATCTTTAGATCTGGAGGTTTCGTATCCTGAGCGCCGGGTGAAGTTCCCGCTGTTGCTCCAGGTAATAACCTCGTAATGCTAAACGGATGGCTCGATGCGGTGTAAGGCGATTCCTGCTTGAGACTTCCGGTCATTCCATGATGAAGAGCCGCTGGGTCTGATATCAGATGCGGATGCATCCCTCGACCTACCATTGCCACGAGTTCATCGTGCGTAGCTCCGAGATCAGGTCCAAGCAGGCCACCGATGTCTGTAGTGTCGCTTTTCAGGCTTCCGTGATGCTGGTGTAAACCAGAACCATGGTGATGATGGTGGTGATGCGAGGAAACGAGAGAGTGAAGATCCTTGTCATCCTGTTGCTGAGGTGCGTGACCATGTAACGAGGAGGGTGTCTTCTTTCCCGCGTGAACAGCCAATTGATCGTGCTGAGACGTCGGACTATTGTGACCACCCGCTGTGACAGGATGCTGTTGATGCTGCTGATGCTTAGTGGACTGCCTGGACAACTCTTTTTTCTCATCCTTGAATCTCTTCTGACGTCGAAGATAACAGCCATTCTCAAACATATTCCCACTCTCTGGATGAAGTGTCCAGAAAGAGCCCTTTCCGGGTTTGTCCGGCGTTCTCGGCACCTTTACAAAGCAATCATTAAAGCTAAGCGAGTGCCTTATTGAGTTTTGCCAGCGCTGTTGATTCTGCCGGTAGTATGGAAACAGATCCATTATAAATTGATAAATTTCCGAGAGCGTCAACATTCTCGTCGGTGCGTTTTGTATCGCCATAGTTATCAGGCTTATGTATGAATATGGCGGTTTCGCATGGGCATAATTTCTCCTATAAGGTTTGTCGTTCCGTGCTCGGTGAAGTGGCGAATTTGGTGAGTCCGGTTCCGCGAGAGACAGCGAATCTCTCGTAACACCGACTCCGCTGCTCGGGGTAAGAGAACCGTAGGTAACGGCACTCATACACGCACCTCCTCCACCCATCGACGCACCGCTGTAACCAGCCATTGCACCGCCACCCATCGATGCCATACCCATTGTACCCATCGCACCCATGTTAAAACCGCTAGCTCCCTGTGGACTGCAATTTGGTCCAACACCAACTCCCATTGACATTCCCATGGGCATGCAACTCATGGAGTTTATCGAACTGTACGTCGGAGCCATGCTACCCATGCTCGTCATGGCAGCACTCGTCATGGCTCCTCCGAGGCTACTTGCCTCGCTGTACAGCTTCTGCGACTGTAACATTGTCATAGAGAATCACTTTTCTTCTACCTCACTTGAACACCGAGAAAATTATTCTGCTTTCCCGCGTTTTCAAGCGAAACTTCGTCAAACCGGAAACATGAGCGCGAATTAAGCACGCCGATTATCACGGCACGCTTATCAAACTGTCTATTCCTCGCTCCGCTTATCTGTGAGAAGTTTCTCTTTGATCTATTCACTCCCTCCCGATATTGCGAAGCAGATATCTTGAATTTCAATCACCACTGGTCAGTCATACAAAACGCTTTGCTGCGTCTTTATCGTATCAAACTTCAGCCCGTACACTTATTCTCAACACAATAAGTTTAGTCTTTTTGCTCATTCGCATTTCATTTTTGAAATCATTTAAAAGTCTTGATGCTTAGTTAGAATCAAATAATTCTAGACATTGGAATGAAGAACTTTAATCATGAAATGTCTATTAATATCGCAAGACACCATCCACTCAAAAGTCTGCGGAATTTCTTGATAATTCAACGTCGTGCGGCGGTAAACTCGATCGTATCGTTGCGTTATATCTGAGGTTTGAAACCGAGGTGAATGAAAACGCAAAAACGGACGAATTGCCGGAGCCGGAAAACTAGCAACACACGGTAAATTCCACCAATTCGCGAACCAATTCACCAACCTGTTTACGCACTTGAAACTAACAACAAGGAAGAACCAGGAGAGAACAACACACGCGATTCGCAAAACGCGACGAAAGAATCGAGCTCGCGAGATGTATGTACAGAACAAACGGGCCCAACCCCCCGCGTTCTCTACCAGTTTTATCCGACGCACAATGCACCGCGGTTCGTCCTCCGATGGTCCACCGTATAAAGCTCGATGACGTTTCTCTCTGCGACAGGGATAATTGTTGTCCCAACACGTCAACTATACAACACACTCGTCGACTGCTTGGCTGCAGAAGAAGAGAGGGTCCTCTCGGGGTTCCAAGAGCCGAGGACACACCGGCGCTCTTCTCGTCTGTGAGGACGGACAACAACCACGCTCTAGTGTACAGCCGTTTTTGGTCTGTTTGCAAGGCTCCCGCGCGCGCGCCCTCTCTCACTCTCTCACTCTGTGTGTAGTGTGGATGGAGGCCGGTTAGCGAGTGTACTCCGCTACTCTTGAGTCGCCGTGTCTTGTTCAAACAATCCCCACCTCGCGGTCCGGAGCTCGGTGCGTGGCGAGGAGACGCCCGCGACCCCGAGAGCGTCCAATCGGCGCGCCTACTTCCCCGCAACCCCTATCGCGGGAGCCAATGAGCACACGCGCGAGGTGTGACTCGTTCGACCGTACGGAGGTTCGAAGGTCCGCCCATTCCGCGACATTCGAAGAGCCTATTTTAAAATTGTGATCCGCGCTTGCGCCGAGCCATCACCGGCACGTTACGGATCGAGAAGGAGCGCCTTAGTGGGACGAGTTCTTGCGAGGAAGCGAGATGGAAAATGTACGGGAAAGCAACGATCACGTCGTTCCTAGGCTCGTGACTCGCGCTTCGCTTGCGTAATTTCGCACTGCTGTACGTCGTACAATCGTTCCCGGCGCCCAACGACGTCGTCGACGAAAGCGCTTTCGTTCTCGTTCACGTCCTCGACGCCGTTCTTGTTCAGCATGTCATGTCAATTGCCATCGGCGCTTGACAACCCGTCGATGTTAACGGCGCGCGATTCGCGAACCGGTGTTCGACATCGTCATTTTTATTCGCTCTACTAAAACATCATTTTTGCTCCTTATTTTGTTTTATATACCAATGGAATAAGCGAAACATTATCGTGTCGACTAATAAATTTCAAATAATCATTTTTTACAAGATTAATGAGAAAAAAAGAGAAACGTTGAGAATCGAGTTTTATTTTTTCTGCATCATTTCGCCGAGTCGGCTCGATCGAACGGTGTGTTAACGATCGCCCTTTCCGCTCTCTCGCTCGCTGGACGACGGATATAACTCGATGACGAGGCTCGACACGGATGCGGAATTAATTATGCAGAAATGCACGAGAAATGTATACACTTGGCAAAAGGACGAAAAGAGAAAAAAGAAACGAACAGAAACACTCGTGCTCGCGGCCCGAAGCTTGAGTAAGAAAATTCGTTGCGTTCTCTTTATAAAGAAACGATTGATGCATGAGAGTATATATATGAGAATATAAAGAACGGAGATGAAAAAAAAGAGTTGCTAATACGTCGAATGAACGACAAGAACCTGTTTCTTCATTCTCGTCTTTAAAAATATACGCCTGACATATTTTCATCTTTACAATTTGTCTTTTTTTTTAATACGCATTCTTCTTTGTAGAAACGTAAATGCGAATACGACGCAGCTGCAATTTTTCGAAAAAAATTAGTGACAGAACGTTTATATCAAGCTCGATGGTTTGGAAACTCGAAATGTGGGTGAGTCAATATTTTTTCACGAAGAGAACATTAATGAAATTTCGAGCTTCAACTGTGAGTTAGCAATTCTTTAATTCTTTGCTTTGAAATAATAGAAGCGAAAAAAAATCTCCGTAGACTCTATTTTTTGAGTAAAGAAAGTCATTCCATTCAGTTTTATACTTTTGGTGAGGATTATACACTTGAAATAATTATGCAGATGAAGACTTATAATTGTATCGCTGAGTATACGTTTCGTGTTAAATCAGATGAAAAAATGATAAAAATGTTTGTACATTAGGCGCGCGATCGTATGTTTTGTCTTTCTCGCCTATATTTAATAGATCAACTTCAACAGATCCTTGTAAATGCTGCGATCTTTATCTGTCAATATAGATTGTTTACTTATACTTTAGTTGCTCTCAAATTGTGTACTTGAACAAACACTCGTGTGCGTTATCCGAACTGAATCGTCTCTCTCGCGTTGTGGATAGACCCGTGTTTCTTTCTTGTCTATATCTTTTCTCTTTCTCTCTCTCTCTCTCTTTCTCCGCGTTTTTTTTCTATTTTTCTACCATTTACATCTAAAAAATATATCCGCACACACGATTTTATATCGCTCAACATTTATCGTTTATACATACAAATTTTAACTCGCATCTTTACGACTACCAGCAATCTGGAGAATTTATCAAAAATGATAATTGAAATTTTGTGTAAAAAAATGTTAAAAATCTTTAAATAAAAATAAAAATTCATTTTAAAATTAACGAACGTTTGAACTGAAAAGTGATTGTTTTTTAAACATTGGATCATTTCTTACCAAAATTTCTTATACTCTTGCTAAGCAAATTTTTTGATACAACAGAGATATGTCTCTCGTTTCGCATTTATTTTTACCATTTATCTCGCTCGTATTGGTATTCACGAAAATGATCGTACTCTCGATGTGCGAAAAGACTTTCTCTGTACACGTATATACAAAATATTACATTCGTGTGCGTTAACGTGCACGTACAGATATTTATGGCCATTTTTCGATCTCGCGGTTTGGAAACTCAAACAAATCTGGTATTACGTCGAGTATCCAGCGGGATTATCCATCTCCCGTCTTTCTCTTTCCTTCTCCGCCTCCCGTGTACATTGTGCAAGTTCCGATGGTATAGGGACGCGGGCCAAAGGAAATTTTTTTCTCTCTTTTTTTCACCCTTCCCTCTTTTCACAAATCCCCGACAACACTATAGGGAAAGAGGCCGGAGAAGAGAAAAAAAGTAAAAAAATAACCGGACGAGAGTAAGCCAGAGAAAGAGAGCGAAAATTCTCCATGCACACACACGCGCAAAAGGACAGAGAGCGCTATCGGAGAGTCGAGAGGGTGGTTGAAACGTGCAAGTTAGTTGAGCGTCAGAGAGTTATGATGGAAAAGGCCGCGGCAAAACTATAGTCGATCGAGGTGGAAAAAGCGCGAGAGAGCGAGAGAGAATAAAGTGAAAGGAAGAGAGAGGAAAAAAGTATGCTAGAGAGAGAGAATAAAGTGCGCGATGGAGAAAAAAAATGTATATCCACGTATGTCGGGGTGGGGAAAAATACACGAAAGCTTGAAGAGAGAGGAAAAACCGCGACGATTCTATACAGTATGGATATGGCGAGCGCCAAAGCTTCGACAAATATCGAACGTTTTTTCCCTCGGCTTTTTCTCTCTTTTTTCCGTTTTATTTTCTGGTAGCCTGGTGTGCGCTTCAATTCAGTCGATAGAGGTGTATACAGCGTCTCCGTACTGCGGATCGGCCACTACTGGGTTTTTTATACGACGTGTCTACTCTCTGTGTCTGTACGAGATGGCACGTCGAACAGGGAGAACGAGGGGGGGGGGGAAGGTTTTAGGCTCGTTGGAGTAATTGAACCGCAGAGGCGCCTACGGCAGGACACACCGCAAAAGAACCCGGAAATGAACGTGTACCCGCGCCTACATTTACGCATACAAACTGTACAAAGTATATACGTGTGTGCTATATATCCAAGCAAATTAGCATCCCTATACCCAATTTCATCCTTAAAATGCATTCTCATTCGTCACGCGTTTCCCCGTGGAAATAAAAACTGAGGAGAAATGTCAGCACTTTTTTCCATCCTAATTATTTTTCTAATTGTTATTGTTTGTTTCATTTCTGTTATTTCTTTTCCATTGAATTGTTAATATATTTTGTATCGTTGATATTTATGTGTCTCATAATTTTATTTGTATATTTGTGATCCTAATAATATCTACACAAAACTTTTGAAATATAATAATCAAATTGAAAAAATTATTTTCTCTTATTTATACTGCACTGTTCACAAATTGTAAACTTTTATATAAAAATCATAATGATCATAAAGTTCATCAAGTAATCATTTAATATGTGAATAAAAATAGAAATCAGTTAATAACGTGGATGATAAGTCACAAAACAAATTTGTCGATAAGGCGTTCCGATTTAGTTGATTAAAGAGAATTTCCGTAGCGCTACCGTATAGAGCGCACGTGAGCATCATTTTTTCTCTCCTCGACTTCTAACGATTCTATCGTTTGCTCTTCTGGAAATCAGTCGGCTCGCTTAATACAAAGTGAAAACAAGGATTGATCGAGATTATAAAATGATACATATATTTTGTAACGGGTTTACATGAAATCCGGATAACCGCCCACGTGAAGTAATACAGTAGAAAACGTATCATCGCCGCTGCTTCTTTATCGAGCCGCACGAATTGTTTGCCCGATGAAAATATTGTTTCTGCAAACAAAGCGTCGCGACGATGCATCTCTCTTTCTCCTTCGTGCTCGTGTTCTCTCGCTAACTCTCACCTCGTGTATATTGACGATTGTTACACTTCTATATATATCCACACGTACATTTTTGTACGAGAATAAAATAAAGACGCTCTATTCTAGCGTGTTTACTTCCGTATGAATTCCGCGAAAACTTATCCGAAATTTTTGCCATGCTACCAGAGGATATGTCATTGTTATTGCTGTTTACACCATCGAAGATGGATTTGATTGAAAAAGTATATAATCAAATAAAGGGAAAAGAGAATTCTGATAGATAAGAATGGTGTGAAATGGGAAATTAGTCTGAGGAGAAGAATGACACAAAAGGTAGAACTAATATTGCGTGCTGAAATTGGCAAAAATTTCTGGCATTGTTTGTTACTCTTTCTCTCTCTGTCACACATACACAAGGATCGATTTCATTGAACTGTGGCGCGATAATGAACGAGCGATCGAGTTCCTTGTTTGTTCAAGATTGTAATATTCTCGTGAAGCTTCGGCCTGTGTGTTATCAAAACGATCTGACGAGTTTTGATGAAAAGATCGGGAGAGCCGATTGGAAAAATAATCAATAGGCGAAATGCAGTTGAACAAATTCGATCGATTTCACATGTTGGCGGAGACACTCGAAATATATTTGTTTGTTTTACATTTTTATTCAACGTCCGATTAGAAAAGATAGACATCGATCGATTATCGATGCACACTGTGTATCACCATTTTTTTACGATTGATACTGTCAACAATGATACGCCAGAGTAAATTTGAAATCAAATAAGGAAATCCTCTCTTCATCTACACTGTTTTCTTTTTTTTGGCCGGGCCATGTATTGCAGAAAACAAAGGCGTTTTATCACAATCGATAAATCGAATCAAAATATACAATCATCACGTGTGGTCTTTCGCTCAAAAACTCAAAATCGAGGCTAATATATTTACGCCTATAGAACAAATGAAAGCCTATTTTAACACCTTCAACTTGAATTCTTTCAAACTTTTTAAATTAATTTTTATTATTATTACCAATTATCGCACTGATAGAGATGATTTAAAAACATCTAAATTTTCAAATATTTTTATTTATTTACTTGTTTCTGGTTATTTCATTATTTTTGCAGATTGCTCATCTTTTGGTCAGCAAAAAATCAAATGGCTAAGTCTTGATGTGAATGTGGTTTGTCACTTTGACAGAAATGTCAAGCGAGAGGTTGTTTGAGACTTTAAATAAAAGAGCGAGAGAGAACAAGACTGTATTGGGCTCTTTCAGTACTGTGAGAGTCCTTCAGAAAAGTCTATACAACTTTGTAGATATATATACACGTTTAACCATATATATATATACACACTCTCACACACATCCATATATACTCGGGTATACGAAAAATATACCTGTAAATATGAGAAACCACGTGGGTGGTCCAACCGCTGGCAACACTTCGTATATATTAACACCGATAATATCTCGTCACTAGAAATAAAAAAGTGAGACAAGTAAATTCATTTTTGTCTTTCGAACATTTATATACTTTATTTTTTTGTGTGGAAAATAAAATTACGCTATGGCGGTATTCAATTACATATTGAAATAAAAGCGAGCAACAAAATTATTTTTCTGAAAAATAAATAGTGATTATTTTACTTTTTAATTCTAATAATTTAATCATTTTATTTTTAATTTTTATTAATAAAAAGAACAAATTTTAATAACATATTTTTAGGGATTTCAACGAGATTTGAAAAAACGATAAAAAATGTCGATTCATCTACATTCAGACATAATCGAATGATTTTTCAAAAGTGGAGGACGCAAATTGAAAAATCTTCGCCTCGAGTGACACTGCGATTATCGTTATTATAACTGATATCAGAATTGTGAGTACGCGGGACGTCTAGTCGTGCGAAAACATTGGTGATGTGTGTCAGGGTCGAGTGAGGAGAATAAGTTTCGTCACGAGGTTGGAATTTATGCGATAGCACGAGAATCCCTCGAGAGCTTTATTCTGCCGAACTCGTCATGCCGCTAACAAGAGAAATTTGATTTTCTTTTCAAGTTAACCCCCGCGAGAGAAAATTTTACCGGAGACTTTTTTTCAACCTCTCTCTTTCTCTCTCTCTTATTTCGTATTCTCATTTCTTCTGTTTTTAGTTTATCCTCAAATATACCTCTCGTGTTTTCGAACGTGACCCAGAGCCCGCAGCACCTGATTTACCGTGTTTCTTCTTCGCGAGATATACACACGGTAAAAGTGTGCAGAGAGACCGGGAAAAACGCGGCACTTTTCCGAAAACCCTCATCGAAAAATTGACTTCTTGACGCTCTCGTCGACTCTTCCCCGAGTACGTGCGAGGATCCTGGACGTGTGTGTGTGTGTCCAAGCGGCGATATTTTAACCGTAAACGGGAACGTTTGTTGTTCCTGTACGCTGAAACAACAAATCCTGAGCGCATCGAGCTCGAGACCTCTCGACTCGCCTTTTTTCACCACACCGCGCTACGGACCTTCGTTATCGTTCGGTGACAGGTATATTTTTTTTCACCCTCAAAAATCGTGTCTCCGCGTATAACATTTCTCTCTCATCTCATTTCTACGCTCACACGCGTCCGCACTTATTTTTCTTGAGGGCAAACTGATCCCCATTTCGCCCTCAAATCTCGATTTTCCCTTTTTTTCTCTCGCCTGTAGATATTCGTGTCCTGCAGATTTCCTCCCTATTCTCATCATTTTGACCATTTCCGAATTTTTCTTGCGATTGAAAAAATAGGAAATCAATCTTGCACGAGACCTTGTCATAATAAAATTTTCAATATTCTGTACAATATTCGATACAAAAAGAAGAAAAGGTAATGCATATACGATAAAATCTTTTTTTTGCCAAAGTTCGTTTTGGCAGAAAGAGACCGAAAGATCGTTAATTGAATATTCAATATAATCATTCACATTTTTAAAAATAAAATAAATATGGGAAAATATCGGTACAAAGGGGAAAATACAAATGAAGAGTTCTCGATGAATTTCGATTCACCGCACGTAAACACATGCTAAGCTTTTGTACATATATTTAAGGAATTCTTGACCTAGTCAAGGATTAACGTGAGTCCTATATAATCCTTAACAGTACCAGATGATCTCGTAACTTATAATTTGTTCTACAAAATGTTCGTACACACAGTCGCTCATTGTTTAGGTGAGTGCGCTCGACGATGGACAATACAATCCGTGATATTTTGACTTCGTAATTCGCTGTCACAACAATTTGCAAAAGAATCGAACATCGAGCAAGAATCGTCAATAATTCACATCTAAAACGAAGAAAAACGTGGCGTTTTCGAGCTTCGGTCTCCTTAAGAAATCTAATAAAGGAAAATGTGCCAAGTGGCAAAGTTTTTCTAAAAGGATTGGAAAAACCCACGGTATTTTCGCACCTAGACCGCAGATTTTATCCTCGAAACAATTTTATACCATTGTATAATTTCGTTCCATCGTCGTCGCTTTTTTTTGTCTTTTTTTTTCAACTGGCGCCCGGCGCGACGCAAAACTTGCACAAATCCAGGATTTTTTCTTGTAATAATTGCTCTATTAGTACGCTATAAAATCTATATTTCTTTTGGTGTATGTGTGAATGGTTATGGGGTATACAAATGGAAAATCCGCGAACGTCTGCCGGCTCGAGGATAATCCGAAGACGGGCGCGATAATCCACAAGCTGCGAATAACCCAGCGCACCGACCGGGACAGAGAATTTTCCTCATAGAATCGAGGAGATAGTAAATTGCGTGCACCCGTGAATACATCGGGATTTGTCTGAGGAAGAGGTATGATTTTTTTTTATGAAGGCGAGACATCCAGACTGGAGCCAAAAATAATTTAGGGATGCTATGCGTGTACGATGATGCTCACAGGAATCTTTCAGGGCAATACATTTTTTGCTATCTCTCTCGCTTTACGGAAATAAAACGAGATGAAAATCTCTCGAGGAATAATAAATTTTTTTGTATACTTTTCATAATTATATGTTTCCTTGATATTTTTCTTATAGAATAAAGTGAGAAAAATATATACTACGTTTTCAAATGAAAATATGTGTAATTCAACGAAATCTATCTTTGCGAGATGCCAAAGATATATATTTTAGACATAGTGGAACATCGTGAGTTGAATTCATCTTGAAACATTGAAATAATAAAAAAATATGAAATTAGGTCGAAAGGCGGGCTATTTTTTACTCAATTCAAAAAATTGTTGAATAAATGGTAAAATCAATAGTAATACAAATTTAATTTTTTTAAGCAAATGGTTGCTCTTTTCAACTAAAATTATGAAATTCGTATAAAAAAATGAAATAAAAATCATCAATCTCAATTTATGTATATTATCGTTAAGAGTGAGATAAAATTTTTGCCTAAATACACGTTTACATTTTCAAACTTGATAATTTTTTAAAATATTACTTCATCAACGTGAAGCCGTAATTCTGAGAAAAGTAGATAGCCGTTGTAATAAGAATATAATATTTGTATGGAGAGATGAGAAGAAAAAAAGTAAAGCAGATCGATCGGAGAGTGTTTAAAAAACGATGATGCGTGTGTGCTTTATCAACCTTGAGGAGACACAGCCCGGCAGAGGGGTTACGTCTCGTCGTACGCGTGCCTCGATGAGGTTTTCCCAGATTTGCAACCCTCGAATCGCTATACCCACCCTCCAAGCATTCTTCTCTCTCTCTCTCTCTCCCTCTTTCTTGTTTTCTGTCTCCCTCTCTTTTTCCAGTGCATTTCCAACGAGATCGACCTTACGACCGTGTCCCTAGAATTCTTTCGCCTCGAGGAAAAATAATAGAGTGACGTGTCTGGCCCCTCGAACTCGACTCATCTCACGTTTTCCTTTTCGCTCAGAGATTAGCAACTAAATAGCCCTTTTTTATCGAAAAAAATAGTCCTGCAGATAATTTTAATTTGCATCATTTAAATAAATTGATCTTCTGCGAAAAAAACAAACTCTCTTTTAATTTTGTTTGTCATGTTAATATTTACAGCAAACAGTTAATTTTTATTAAGTAAATTAAATACTTTTAATTCGAATAAAGTTTGACTCCAAAATTATACGCATTATTTACTAAATTAATTATTCCAAATTTCATCAGTTTAAAAAGTTTATGTAAGTAATTATTTTATATCATTATAATAAATAAATTAGGGTTTAAAAAATGCGTGACATCAACGTGACTAATTCTTACAGCGGAATAAAAAGTTCGTGGCAGGAAGTGTCATGAATGACGTATTGTATACAGCATGGCGCCATTGAATGACAGTTTTCTTTCGTTGTTTTTTTTTAAATTCATTCACAATGATGTGTCCGAAAATGAAAAACAAGGTCCTAAAACTCAAAAATGACTCACACCGACTTTAGCGCGCGAAAAGCGAGGGCGGAATACCCGCTGCGTACCTGTCAAAAGTTTTTCAACGTTCCGCCTTCCGTATCTTCAGCGAGTGACGATTTTATGACCACGTTTACGTGTTGCAAGTATCGTTGATGCGTCAGCTGTTTTGTTTTCTTTATCGCTCCTCGAATTTACGTCGTCTTTGTATGAAAGTTCGTGATTACGAAGTCGAGAAAAATTTAGGATTCCCGGAAATCTGTCAAACATTTTATCGACACCGTAAGAAAAGAAATGACGATAACTGATGTACGATGTTACAAAAGAATCGCGGATTGTGCCAACTGCGATAAATTTGGAGAGAAAAAAGGACTATCTTGTGTTTAGTGTCAAAGTTCGAATTATGACTCAAGTTTTTTCCTTTTTTTTTTTAGAGCACCGTGACATATGCTATATTTCCATCAATGATAATTTTATTTTTCAGTATCGACACATGCAAATACTATTTTTCTACTTTTTAGTCTCTATTATATATTCTCCCAAAAATAATAATTCGTAAAATTGACGTTTGAAAGGTTCGAAGCAAGAGCATTGTAATAATAAACAATTATAAAGCGATAAATAATTATTCCGTGAAAAAGCCAGAACGTGAAGAATCGATCGACGAGGAGGGAAAAAAAATGAGAGAACGGTGCAGGTGGTGGATGAGTCCGCCGATCAAACGCTTCGAATTAGCAGCGATTTTCCCCGTGTAACCCTCCAATTCTTCTGACACCTCGGCCACCCCCGTCGGACGTTACAATTGCGGTATACTCTCGCGTCCGGGTCCCTTCCAACTTTTCCCCATTGACACGAGTCAATTTTAATAATTCCTACCCTTTCGCATATATACGCTCGAGGAAAAAGAGTAGCAAGCGCGATGACTCGTAGTTTTTATTCCTCAACGAGACCGACCGTTTCAATTATCCGGACTACCTGCTCCCACGACCAAAACTCGTTCGATATTAAACGTCGTCCTACCGAACCCATTTTCTCGACCGTACGATAAATCAATCAAAATTTACAAGTCGAAAGTTTTCTTCCTTCTGAGACACACAAAAAGTGACTAATTCAATATATTGTCAAAAAATTAGTTACTTTTACAATTCATCATTTTTTAATTTTAGTGTTTATTTTTATTCATGCAAATTTTCTCGAAAATTGAATAGAAAAATATCGTTCGATAAATAACTCTTAATAATGGTGAATGATTGTTTAATTTGTGATCTGACAAATAGACGTAGATTTAAAGTCAACTCGAGTAAACATTTTCATCATTCGACATAAGCGATGTGAATAAATATTTCTTCACGATAAACACGAAACGTGAATAAATAAAGCCTGTTCTATATTTAAATGTTTCGCGATTCCCCAGTGAAAAAAAATTGTAACAATATGAACTGGTGCTGAGCGCTTCGCGATGGTATATATAATCATATATTAAATTCATAATTAAAATGTCGATATTTGAACATTTCCATGATGCAGTCCTGGCTTGACTGATTGCTCTCTGCGATAGCATTTATGTAAATATTCACAATGGCGAGCGCAGACGAACGAGAGAGACGAGAATTGTTCTGCACAAATATACGAAAAATTAATGTAACGCCAAAAGTGATCGGTGTTTTATTTGAACAGATTTGATTAATTGGGTCGTTTTTTGTGCATGGAGCACCTGTGTTTAAGCTTTGCTTACCATTTCGATTACAAATTGGTAGAAAAATGTGAATAAGCGTACAATAATTCGTATCGCTAAACGTATAGCTCACTTGTGGAACGCTGCATTGCACTTTATAGAACGATCGATGGTTTTTCTACGGCAAACATTTTGAAATTCTCGGCATTTTTTTTTTTCGTATATAAGTATAGTTAGGCTTTTTCTATTTTTACATTTTGTCACATTGCGTGAAAAAAAGGCAAACATATTTTTGATCTTTCAATTCTGGGACTTTCAATTTTTGTTGGTGAAGAGCAATACGATTCCATTAAGTTGATAGAAAAATATGACTCAGCGTGCAGTAATTTTTCTCGCACAAAGCGTGGATCACCTATGAAAATTCTCTTTGCACTTCCTTTGAAGAATGATCGAAAATATTTGGACGGAAATCCTTAAGAAAAGTTTTGAAAAAAAATGTCTTTCTGTTTATATTTCTCTATTTTTTAAGTTAATTGCGTCAAAAAATGAGTAGTCTGCTAGTTTCAAGACTCTCAATTTGTTCGGAAAAAGCCACAGATCGCAGTTTGAAGAACAAACAACATTTGTTTCGCTGATAAATATTTTTCTATTTTAATTTAACACTAATGTTTTCACGTAATTTAGATTTTTTATTCATATTGTAATTTTTAATTACAATTTTTATATCAAGGAAATGTTTTTATTGCCAAGAAAAAAAAACTTGAATAACTCAAATAATACATTGAACATTTTCTCGCGATTTTCGTTTTCTAAATCACAGAAAGATTTCATCTCGAGATCGAAAGGCGGAAAGGAAAATTCAGAAGATTGGACGTGCAACGTGTGACCGGAGAGGCTCGTGTGTCTCAATCCTCCTTTGTGTACTCAGAGCTTGCGAAAACTCTCTGACCAATTCGTGCGAGACAGTAGATCTCGAGGATTCGTTCATGGTTTTTCCCCTCGCCAGGATTATCTTCGTCCCGGTATTACGTGTTTTCTTGCGGGAAGATCTTTCTCTCTTTTTCACGGGTTATCGAAGTGGCCGGACAGTTTCCGCAGGATATCTCTTTTTCGATCCTCCGCCGTGTGCAATCCTCGTGGAGGATCCGTTTCGTCCATTCTCGAGACTCAAATTGCGACAGGATAGAGACACGAACGAAGGCGGCGATGAACAAAAAAAAATATGAGAGAAGAAAATACACGAAAAAAAAACGCAGTTTTCTTTTTTTTACAACGGAAGAGCAACCCCGGCGAGCGCAGACAGCCATCACCGTTGTAAAATAATAATCGATTTACGACCGCGGCGAGGTCTCTTACAAAGAAAAATGTGCTTCAGTGCGAACGCAACTGCGTCTCGCTACCTTATACGCACGCTTACACTCTTTTTCTTTCTCGCCACTCAAAGAACGTTTTTTTCTCGCTTCTCTGTTTTCCCTTTTCGGTGGTCTTAAGTACGAAAATCCACGATCGATATCATTCCCCTTTCTCCCCTGGTTGTAAAAAGTAATAATACTAACACAAGGTGCTACAGTGTATTTGTTCAAAATTCTAAGAGAACTGACCAGAAACACAAACCAGACGTGGACAATTTTTTAGTTTTCAGTATATCTACGGTTGAATCGGTAATTTTTTTCGGAAATTTTTGATAGTTTTTTCAAAAGTTATACGTGTGCATGGTTTGATGTGTTGAAAGAGATATATCTGATGATGACGATACATATATATTTTATCAGATATATCGTTGATTTCTGTTTGGTGTATATTTACTCCGAATATATACGCCCAAAAACAGTTAATCAATAATTCTTCAATATCCGGTATACGAAAACGCGATGATTATTTATTATGTTGTTAATTATTCATTTATGTATCTAAGTACTTACAAATCGAATAAGCAATGCCGTTCGTTTAATAAACTGTTATTAATTTATGATGCAACTAATGAACAAAAAATGATCTTTATATTTTGAAAATAGATTCAAATTTAACTGTGACTTTGAATGAATCGTTAAAAAAATTGATTTCCGTGGATTGAGTATGAGTTCATAGTCTCATATGGACAAAAAAGATTTCATCTCGTTTCGAGAATAAAATGCAACGGAGCAATCGACCCATTGAATTCGGAGCGATTTTTCCATAAAATTTCTAGTGGCTGAAAAGGTCGGATGAAAGGGTAAAATGAAAAGGGAAAAAAGATAGGGAATATTTTGTGACGTCTTTTCTATACGCAGGGGTAATCGTTCGCTCACATATTTATTCGTGAATTACGCGAGCGGAGCAAGAAGAGAGTTTTGCTCGGCCACAAAGCTCGATGAAACGCCAGCGTCGCCCAGCTCCGGACTCCGGAGAAATACGACGAGGCTCGGCAGAACGTACGTTGGGGCGTCGCGACGCGAGGGGTCGATTGTGTCAACATCGGAACACAGTGGTTCTCTCGTGTATGTGTGTACCGACGATTATTCCTCGACGTTTTGCCACACGAGCTCACTCGTAAAGTTCAAGAATTACAGAGACATCCGCTCGTGAATGAGGATACCTTTTTTCCTCGAAATATTATTTCGCTGCCTTAAAACTGTCTAAAACTCTTTTTCATTCAGTTTTCGCGAGGGATCGGAGAATGAACAAAAATTCTGCGCTAATACACGAAAGAACCGCGATATTTTTTTCGTCGCCCATAGAGATAAGAATATTTTTCAACTTCTGCGATTCGAAAATGATTTTTTTATTGTATTTTTTTCTTTAATTTCGGATCTGCGCCTGCGATATGATTAGCATTTTTCATTATTCTTATATAGAAAGTCTCTGAATAAATAGAATGTCAGAATCGAATAGAATTCATGAAGATTTTTTGTAAACTCTGTGAAGTTTGGCAATGAGAGGTTTAATTTAAAATCTTTATGATCTTTGAAACAATCGAAATAGAAACTTTCAACACTTGCTTTATCTCGAAAACATTTGGTTGGAGGAAAAGTGATAAGAAAACTACTCAATTTTCAATGTAGGAAAATATATTTTTGGATTCACCAACAATCGGGAGAAAAATTTTTTAAACTGTTATTGTATTGTCAAATTTTTTCATGTTTTCTATAAGGTTTCTGGATGGAGAGTTTACTCGACTTTTCTCGGATCTTAGAAATTATTCAATTTAATATTTAGTATCCTTCTGTTTGAATTATGTGTCAAAGAGTAAAGTACGATAACACTGAGTTTTTATTGTATAATGGGATAAAAAAGGAAAAAAATTGGAGAAATCGAGCAAAAATATTGACTCGAGCCTCATAATGACGTTCATTGAACGTTTAAGTAACGAAAATATTTTTCTAGATATAAAATGTCACCTTCGATAGAAAGCTTCGGAAAGTTCAAACATTTTCCTCGCGTACGATCTAGAAAAACATCATCTCTATATAATATCGAAAACCGAAAAAAATGGTTCATTATTTTTACAAGGTATATTTGCCGAAAGAGATGATACGATTATGGATAATTTCAAAAATATCTGTTTTTCACGATCCATCCAAACGAGTTGTGAGATACGAATGATAACTAGTAAAAACCGCTTCCAGTTTTACCGAACGGGTGTCGCATATGGCGAACCAGACACGAAGGCGTCTAAGCCAGGAAAAAATATTTGAAATATTGAAAAACACCTAAAAATTTTCGGAGATATTCGAGAAATGTCTATTACGTTTTTTCAGTGCATTTTTAACACGAAATAAAATAACTCTCGCATTAAAAAACTTTGAGATGCATAAAAATTTAAATGTAAATTTTCTGAACAATATCGACGATTACAGCGAAGCGATGAAAATATTCGATCGTCTATCAAGCATACTCAGGTAGAGACACGTTTTTGACAAATAAAAGCAAATCATTCCATTCGAAAACCTTGAAAAACGTTCGTATTTTATTAAGACTTTTTTTATATTTTTACCAACTTTTCTTATCAATCTCTCCACCTCCATAGCAAAGAGAAGGTTCGTTTATAAAAACGCAGAGATACATATTACTTTATAGAACTTTGTAAGAAAATTATAGATTTATTTTTTAAAAAAATCCATTTATTTTTTATTCAAAAAATGTTATATTAAAGCAAAGTCTACGCTTTTGACAAAAACATATAAACGCGAGAAGAAGAAAATGTTTGTTTCTTGGATGTCGATATCTTTTCTGCACATCGATTTCATTTCCCTCGTTGTTTCAGGAGATCCTTGAAGGAGGCTGAACACTTGGAAAAAAAATAGAGATCCATACGCAAGAATAACAACGAGTCGAACTAGAAACACTTTCGATATCGTTTGTTGAGAGTTGCAATTCCGAGGGAGATTCAGAATAAGAACGACCCAATGAAAATAGAGGTAATGATTAAATGTTGTTACACGGTTGAATGACTTTCTAAAGAAAATATACATATCTAACATAAAGAGAATACTAAATAAAAATACAAAAAGTGAATAATAGAAGATATAAATAGTATAGTAGCACGCACGGTATTTCAAACTATATGTTTGTTTTATGTGTACGATCAGTGTTTGAATTTATACTTTACATAATTGGCTAAGGATTGAATTCAAAGACGCTACACTCAATTTCAATCAATGATTAACATTATTCATGTCTGCACTATATATTGCCCTACATCAACAAATATAAGTAATCTCTGCGAATTTAAGAAGTATAATTAGCTTTTTCTCGAATTGGACCAAGATTTATCTGATGTCTCGTTAAAACCTGAACAATATTTAAAATATTAATGTTTCATCAGGAATTAGAAATTTCACAAATTTAATGCATCCGTCAACCTTAAATGAAGTGGATTTATATCTTCTACAACAAAATCAGGAAAAAGTCAAGTGTATATTTTTATTAAATTTTTCTCGGTAAATATTGTCTACAAAAAAGTGTATTTACAATCATAAATAATTTTTCGCGTACATAATATATACTTTTTTCTCGTTACTATATTTTTTAACCTTTGATTATTCAATTTATTTATAAATGTTTGATTATTTCGAAGAGTCGGGGATGTACATTTTTCGTGTATATAATTGCGAATGTGTGTTTGGACGTTTGTATGCAATTTAACAAAATATAATCGCGATTTCTCGATGCGTTTTTTTTACTTCACAAATCGATCTTCGATCATCGGTTCATAGAAAAATATTTTTCCTCCTGTTATTTTTTTTTACTCAAAGACGAAAAAGTCGTCGCGCAGGCTCGTTTAAACTACAATATATCGTTGTTTAATGGCACTTGGAGATTCTAAAGGAGAAAAGAAAGAAAAAAACGCGCGAGCGTCTTGACCCGATTATTTGATCGACGACTAAATGAAGTCTCGTATATTTTGTTTTCATCTTCATTAAACGCGCTTTGTATATATTTTTACTTTTTTTTGCAACGTGCGTGAGAGCATCCTCGACTTTCTTATGGCGTCCACGTACGTGGACAGGTGCGTAAGTTCGTATTTCAACAAATGTTCGCGTGTGTCCAGGGACGAAAAGCTCATTCATTTTTATTATTCTCTGCATGCTGTTAAAATTGCGACTATCGCGAATGAAAGATTCAAAGTAAGGCAACATTGCGGTTGATTAACATAAGGCACGACAACGAGAGAATCATTAGTTTATGAAAAAAATCGCAAAAAGTAAATAATCCGACGACACCTGACAACTGATCATATAATTTTCTTCCAGTTCTCTTCAAATTCAGTTTTTCCATCCATTCATGGGCAGTGCTGTTTTTCAAGTCACATTTTGAGATTCGATTTTCAAAAACTGATTCAATCCTTTTTTGTTTCATTCTCAAGTACACGAAAAAATGAATTTTGCATTGCTGGCACATAGAAATATGAGTCTACTAAAATAAATGAAAATCGAGATAATCTTTTGTTAAAAATGAGATATATCTCAAGATAAACATAATCGTGCCTACGTTATTGAGGAACTTGAAAAATGTTTACAAATCTACATATTTATTCAAGTCGCAATTTTTATTTTTATTATTGCTGTTCTTATTTTTTCAGGTTTTTTTTTCTTTTTCCACGCAAAAATTAACGCTCACCCATTCAATGTCGTTGCAACGCGGCACATTTGATATTCGAGATTAATTCTCCAATCGGATTCGTAAGTGAGATTCTCAAACGCATTTTCCGGTTCTTTTTAAATTCTTATTAAAAAGCTTCTAACTTATTCCCTGTCGCCTTGTTCTTAATTTATGTCTACGTATTCGTAAGTACATACCGTGAAAAGTTTATAATAAACACAACGCCGATAATTTCACGCCCGATCGAATCGATAAGCAAAAGAAAAAAATAAATTAAAATCTTTATTGCGTACAATATTGCTCTCGATTCGATAAATTCGATATTTGGTTCTAGTCCTATTTTACCTTCTTAAAATAATACGAATATTTACTCGTAAATGACATACAATATATATTATAAATTAATTGTATCGCATTTCGACTGTATTTACAAATTTGTCGCAACAAATGATTAATTCCATGCAAATAATATTTTACGCCGACTGACGTTGAAAGAAACTCTCATGACGTTTCTGCGCAGCGGTGAAAAAATTTCAGTCATCGATTCTAAATATCGGTTTAACGCGGAGTAACACGAAAAAGAATTCTGTCGTTGATTCTACGTCAAATAATGATGAAAAAAGTTCATCACAAAATTTAAATAAATCTTTGTTCGTTTCTTGTCTCTACCAATGAATGAGGCAGTGGGCTCGTATTTTTTCATCGATGTCGCTAATTATGTTTCATTTGAAAAAAATGACTTTGTGTCTTCGGTTTTCGCAATGTGCAGCAATAATATTATTTCATTAATTATGTAAAATTGTCTCAAAGATCGGTGACAGGCCCGACGAGGCTGTTACCGCTGCAAATGGAATCATTCGCGTTTATCGAATTTCTTCCCTGACTATTCGCTAAGCATCCGGAATCGGGATCGCACGAGGACAAGGGGTCGTCCTCTTCGTCCTCCTCGTAATTCTCGTCGCGACGAACTGTTTCGAGGCTGGATCGATCGTTGAGAATCTCGTCCTTGAAATCATCCCTCAGGCTCGTCGTTCTCAGGATTTCCTCGACCATTTCGGTACTTATTTTAGCACCGGGGACTCGATTCGCTCCTGAACTCAAGAGCTCCCTTATATGAGCGACGGTCTCCTCGCTGCTCGTCGCACCGTTCATCTTTTTACGGAGTATGTCGACCAGCTTCTCCAGTCTGACAAATCACGGTTTTTCCGGTTACGATTTCTTTCGCCCACACATCCCTCTCCAATCGACGTCTAATAATCGGTCGAAAGAAACTTTTGTAAGACAGTCTTTAGAAGCGAGCTAAGCGAAAGTTTCAGAGCAAAGCCATGCTGCCAACTAGAAACAGACAATTTTAGGCGTTTCCCTTGCTTTTTTTATCTTTCTCTCCTCTCACTTTTTTCCCAAGCATTGTTAGAGTCCGGTCGAAAAGACTATACAATGAACATTTCAATATTAGCTCGTTTCTTTTGTATTCAAAAATTCAAGAAGAATACGACAAATTTTGATTTCGAAAAGTAAAAAAATCTCCATCGAAACCTCTATAAGTTCTAATTTTGCAATAGTGCAATGACTTATGAATTTTTAAATTAATGGATGTTCATTGAATTGTCAAATCCAGTTCGATTCTCTGTTCGTTCCCATTCCAGATTTTTGTAAGTTCATGAAAAGTTAACTACGTTATGCACTGAAGAAAGGTACGAATAAAAATTAAATCAGGATGGAGTGATTTTCGAAGTGTAAGATCACTTTGAAAATATATGCTCAAGGGATTAAATTTTCTCACCCGAATATTCGATGCAACAGAAAAAAAAAATTATTCTTTCTGAAATAGATTCATTCGATCAATTTATAAAAAACATTAACTGTGAATGAAAAATTTTGAAAAAATTAATTTTATTTGTTCCAGCGGAGCTTTTAATTCGCAGAGTGAATCGGACTTCAGGTGAGAATCATCAAAATAATTACGAAAAACAATTTTTAAGATCAAACTATTCACACAGTCAAGTCTTCGTGCAACGAAATAGAAAAATATTTTCAACACAAATAAAGTTTAAGAAAAATAAAAACTAACGAACACACGAGACAGAAAGAAAGTACAAATTATTGCAACGGACTGGGAAGGATTGAAATTTCAAGAATTCCGAGACCAAGATTATAGCAAAAATTCGATCTATATCGTTTTTAGACAAAATAGATAAAAAATCTATCTACTCTGTTTCGATTTCCGAAAAATGTCTGTGAAAATTGAATAAAAGTGCGATGGTCACTTTGGTCTCAAGAGTCCCGAGAAAGCGAAGCTGGGGAAGCATTGAGAGGAGGACACAGAGAGAAAGAGAGAGAGAGAGAATGAGATCAGAGAGAAAAAAAACGGAAGCATGCGTGACGAGTGAATGATAGACCTACGTGAAATTGGACAAGTACAGAAGTAGCCTCTAAGTAAGCCCGTGAAGCCCCGCGGGTATTTTTTTAATCGATGGTGATGGCGAAACGCTTGCAAAAAAATCGTTTGTTTGTTTTTTCTTTTTGCGGGCCCCGTACGTAACCTAGATGTAGGCGGTGGTATAAGTGGCGCGTGTCAGGACACTGGATGTCAGGATTCTCGTCGAGCAGAGATCTTTCGGTAAAACGGGTTTGCCCGCGACGACGATGACGTCCGGCACTTCGGTGATAGCGCGCTTCCGAAACTTTTTTCGTTCGAGATTCTCTCCCGAGGATTCGATCTCGTTTCGAGTCTCGACAACGTCCGGCGTCTCTTTCGGTATCTCTCTCGAAGTTTTCGAGAAAAAGCTCTCCGGAAGAGCGTCGCCGGCAATTTCGGAAGTTCCTCTCCTGTCGACCAGAATTCCTCCGCGAATTTTCGAATCGCGCGAAACTTTGACGTCTCTCGAAATCACGATCAACCTCTCGTTCGTCTCCGAAGTTTCCGTCCCCGAGGAGTTCTCGTTACTTCTTGACGAATTGCTTCTCACCAGTCCGAAATTCGCGAATTCGCATCTTCCGTTTTCAGAATTTCGGAAATCTCTCTCGTCGGGGTTTTTTTTTCTTCTCGCTCTAAGTTTCTCGTTATTTTTTCCTGAGCTCGTTAGAATTTTATCTCGTTCTCCGTGAGGAATGGGTAAAAAATCATTTCTCTCCTCGACGATTTCGGCTCGATCGTCGCGTCTCGACGAGCTGGACGGGGACGAGGTTTTCGAGGACAGGGTCGAGGACGACGTGGATTGACTCTCGGGCGACTCGACTGGACATTCGTGTGCCGAGCCGCCGCACGGACGACAAGGATTCTTTGTTTCGATAGGGAGATCGGTACGCACGGGGGTGCTCGTTATACGGGGTCTTTCGAACGTTACAGGCGTGATTGGTCTCGATAAGGCGCTTACGCACTTTGCCACGTGGTTCTCCGCCGTGTTCCTCGATGCCCGCGCCTCCTGGAGCTCGCGCCTCAGCACCAGATTCTCTTCCTCGAACGCTGCGATCTCCCGACCTTCGTTGCTAACACGCAAATTTTTCTCGTTTTTTTCGTTGCATTTTTTCGATTTTCTACTATTTTTCAGTGTCATTTTTGTTTGAGGAGACTTCAGTTAACTTTTTATGTAAAGAAATCCACATACAATCATTGGAGCTTCAAATATTTTTCTCAATAATGATATAGAAAAATTATTATTAATATTTTTTTAATATTGACTCGATTTATTTTAAAACCGATACTTAATCGAAATTAATCAAATTTTTCATGAAACGTTTGATAACGTGTAAAAGTTCTTCCAGTTAAGGAGAATAATTTTGCTACATCATTAAAAATAAAAGTGATCTTTTATCAATCGATTTCCATTATAGTCTCCCCAAGGCTTCTTTGAAACGACGAGGCCCGATCGAATCGAATTTCAAATAAAACTGTGCATGTCCTCGGGATTTGCGTACGTGCAAAGCGATATTAGTGTCAATATTTACAAAAAAAGCTCGTGTGATGTAAAAACTGCATTTTTCCGTGATGCAAATCAAATCCCAAAAAAACCAATCGTTTTTGAAAACAGCTTTTTCTATGAAATTTTAGAAAATCGAGTCTTTTTGAACTACTGAGAAAAAAAAATTGTTCTGTTCTTTCGATGTTTTTTTTTAAATTTATTCTCGAAAATGGCAGATATGAAAAAAGCTTACGATGTCGTTGATTCCAATGCAAGCTTAAGTGTCGTATCTCGATTGTCAAGCCAAAGAATATCTTTGAAAAAATTTCTAGGTGTACTTACTTGGCATTCAATTTCAGCGTGCTCACTGTTTCCTCGAGCTTGACAATTCGTCGGTAATTCTCATCCTTCTCCTCTGTTATTTTATTAAGTTGATCCTGGAAAAAATTTACTTTTATAAATTCTATAAATCGTTATTATCTATTTATCGGTTTTATTTATTTAAATAATAAAACATTAGCGAATGAAAATCTTTCAAATTTGTAAGTAACAAAGCAAAGAATGTATTCGCTTCTCTATAAATAAGTTTTTTAATGTCCGATGTATGTGTACAATAACGTGAACTATAGTGAAACTCGTGTTACAGTTTCGATATTTTCCAATTAGAAATTTTTTACGAAATATATATTTTATTAATATCCCAGTATCGAAATCGAGACTTCAATTGTCAAAATTTTATTACGAAAGTTCCTCTTGACACAAAAAAGAGCGAACCGGATAAAGAGAATGACAGACGTGGATGTATTATTTTCCAAATCCGAACTCTTAAAAAATAAACATTTTACCAACATCCCAGTAATATTGTAAAATTATTTAATCAATCGACGTTGCGTATGTTACCAGGCCCTCGATTCAGAAGGTTCAATTACAAAATTACGTTTCTCATAAGACAAAAAAGCGAGCGAGAGAGAGAGACAGACAGACAGAAGCGATGGCGCAGTCGACGGCCATCGCTGTGCTCTTGATGAAGCTAATGGACGTTTGTAACCCGAGAAGACACGAGGCAAAGAGCGCGCGAGTACAGGAGGGAAAGAGAATGGAAACGAAGGGGGTTTCGGGGGCAGGGAAACGTTTCTGACAGCCGCTAAGTGCCTCATCCCTGATGGTAGTTCCCGTCGTCACGACTCCACGAGATCGACTCTCCTGTCCACAAACTTTCCCCTCCTGGTGCTTTTTTCGATAGAGACCTTCCTCCCGCCCAAAAAAAAGCTCTATTTGCTCTTACGTGAAACCTAATCACTTTTCCTCCTAGCGAACGATATTTCGTATCGTTTCCGCCCATATTTTCCTCTCCGGTATTCTCTCAGGATATGTTTTTCTCACATTCTTTTGACTCTTTTGGCCGAAGGCATGGTTTACTCGAGAAAGAAAGAAGAAAATGCGTATTCTTCTCTCGCCCTTCCGGCTTTTCTCCCTCGTAATACACTCGGCAATGGAATCAGATCACTCGCGATTCTTTCGGGGCTTCCTAATCGCGTCGATCTCACATGTATCGCGGTCAAAGACTAAGCGGTTAACTCCTAATGCTCTGTTCGACATGACAGCTCTATCACGTTTGGCCCATATATTTCACTTTGCATGTTCATATCGTTTGTATTTTTATCTATTTAGTTATAAATTATAAAAAATGCTAAACTAAATAAAATTTAATTTTTACTCAAATGTTTGCACGAACTCTTAATGCTCTGTTCGATGTGAAAACGCTATCACGCTTGACCCAAATATTTCACTTTCATATTATCCTCATTTAATTATGGATTATAAAAAAAAATTTATCTAAGTAATACAATTTGTATTTAAGAAATTTTTCGTGTAACGCTTCGGAATTAATTAAAAATGAGGTGAGACTTTCAAAACATGAAATGTGATGAGAAAACGTCTAGGAGTTGAAGTTTAATTTATGCATTACCAGATAATCAGTAAAAATTGGTAAGCATTGTTCAAAATTAAAAAAATAAAAGTTGAAAATATATAGAAAGAATGATATGTACTTTTCAATCTTCATTTTCGAAAAAAATATCTTATTCACAGGGAACAATTAATTCTCTGGTAGTAATTGTTCGAGAATTTATGATGGATATTTGCCGAACCTCGTACGTTTGAATTATCGTACGCATGGAAAGACGAGAAGGAAGGCGACCTTCGTCGTGGCTCTCCCATTCGAGGCTCCCGCCAATGCCGCATCTTAGTTTACGAAGGTTTTACTCTTGAGAAATTCATCAATCATGCTAAGCACGAACGTCATTCGACGATGAAACGAGTCAACTAATTTCTATGCAAACCCGTATTCGCGTCAATGTGCACCGAGACATTGTACGTTAAATTTTTATTTTCCCTCATCGAATTTTCAACCAAGCATATTTTACGAACTTATGAAGTATCGGACGTCGCGACAAAGTCGAGGAATTTAAGTTCCTATAATAACGATGAGAAATATTTAATAAATTTTTTGGAATCTGATTCCTTGTTAAAATAATTTAAATATCGTTGGAATAAAAAATGGAAAAAATTAATTCCCTTTAGACGGAAAAACTCTTGCAAGAACTTTCATTCACTGATGCAAAAAATTGATTTAAATTTTTTTAGCCGTGGACATTTTGGTAAAATTCAACTTTGATTTTTATAAAGTTAAATTGTAACTAAAACTCTAAATATAAAAATGGCATCACTTTTTCTTACTTTATATACGCAATTGACATTAATTAAATAATCTTCCACAAAATTTCCTCTTTTTAGTTGTTTGATCAATCCTAATTTTTTAAACCAAAAATAATGTTATTAAGCTATCAATATTAACAGCTCTACCTTACTCTTGTTTACTTTGGATTTTTCTAATTTTTAAACCTTCCTCACGGATTAATTAATATACAAAATTTGAATTTTGTCTCGAATATATGAAGTATAAATTTCACCAAATTTTTATGAAAAAAAACTTTTTTAAGGATTGTATCTCCAGTTCATCTTTAAACCGTGTAGAAGAAAATGATGAGAGGAAAAGGGCGGTTGGTATCACCTGGCCTCCAGTGGTCCTGATCAAACAGAAAACGGTACGGAAAAACGTCGAGCAAACAATAACGTTTCGTCGGTCAGGAAAGAAAGCTCCAAACGGAGTGCTCTTTCCCCCATTTTCTCATCTTCGCATGATCCAACTTGCATTATATGTAAAGTAAGCGTACATCCCAACTTTCACGGTGAAAAGAACAGAATTGTCGAGAGAATGGCCAAGAGTTTGCTCTCCCTCTCTCCTTCGATTCTTTCGATATTTCTTCCTTTGTTTTCTATTCTCACGAATTTTTCGCGACGACGAGCTCCAGATCGTCTTTTTCCTTTTTTTCGGTATTCGACGATTTTTCGTACGACAGTCCTCTCTCCGGAACTCGTGCAATAAATAAGCTTTATCATCTTCTCCAATATAAAAATTCGACCTAATTTTGGAAATTTAATCAAACATAAAAGAGTTTGAACGAATATTTTCTGTTTATACTTTTATTTCGAATATACTTTTGAACTGAAATTTCGTAATCGCGAATATGTAATGGGCGTCAATAGCACAAGTTCAACAACTTCGTGACACTGGCCAGTGACGTAATAATCGAGAAACGTTCCGATGGTTCGTCAAACTTGTAGTAGGAGTCAATGTCTAATTCTTGATTTGTATACACAAGGTCGAAAATTCGGGTCACACCGTGTATTTATAAAAATTTATAGTGTATTTAAAAATCCGGAGAATACTCACATATGGGACAGAAAGATTCAAATGCAATTATCGATCGACAAGAGTAGTTCCCATGGAAAATCTTATCAAAATTTTCGAATACAGCAATGAGAAAAAAATCTTTTTTTGACGATCGAGAAATGCATTTTTTTTTTTGTTTTTTTTCCAATTTCCAAATTTTTTTAGGCTCACCCTCAGTTTTTCAAACTCCATTGTCCTTTGTCTGTTCTGTTCATCGACCATCGCATTGACTTTCGTAATCATCGCCTCGTCGAGAACTTTGTTCGCTTCCCTCATGTCCCTTATGATGTCTGTGAGAATAAATAATAATTAATTTAGTCCGTTACACAGTTATTTCTATACATTAGAATAATAAATAAGATAATTATTAAAAAACAATTGATAATAATAAAAGAATTAATAATTATACATCGAAATAATAAAAGTAAAAAAATAGAAGGTTTCAACTTGTAACTTTTGTAACGCTTCTCCTCTCTCTCTCTGAACAGAATTTGCAGAATAATTGCAACGTTCCAGACGTGAAATCCGAGATGTATACCTGATAGCATTCCCGGCTGATAATCGGACGTGCCGCCTCGTTTGACCCTCGCAAGTTCGCTTCTCACCGATTCGAGATCTGTTCTCGTTTCGTGCAGCTCTTTGAACATCTGACTGTTGGTTTCTCTGAGTGCATTCATCTGCAAAAATGTCAAAAAAGTTGTTTATTGGTGCAAAACAATGAATAAAAATTTACATATAAATTCTACCTGTTCAACAAGCGAGAGAATCAACTTGTTGTTTTTTCCAATGGTAGTTATGGAGCTCCCGCTCTCTCCACTGTCAGAATCCTCGCTGTTTCCAGGACCAATTGCATCGGCAGGTCCAAGACCTGGATCTGAATATCTTCTGTGCTCAGAATTAAGTTCCTCCAAGTTACCAGGTCTATCCGCATTGGCGTTTGGAGGCAGAGATGCATAGTCTCCATTTTGATGCACCAGAGGACTCGAGTAATTGGATCTGTTCTCCTGCAGGCTGGAATATCCGTTTGTGAGCGTTGGATGCTGCGGAACTGTATGATTATTCTGAACTACGGTTCGTCTTGGTCGTCCTCTGAATGGTCTGTAATTAGGCCTGGAGAGAGGTTGGTACAGCGGATAAATCGGAGGGACAGATACTGGCTCCATAGTGTAAGCCATGGGAACAGAATATCCGCAGACACTGGGATCTGACACAGCGGCAAACAGTCGTTGGCCAGTGTGAGGTTGCACGTGAGGTGGAATGCCAGTCTGCTGCTGCCAAAACATCTGACGATAGTCCATGGCTGGCACTGGGCCGCCGTTTTGATTGATGTTTGCCTCTTCGTTCCAATTTTGGACATTCGTCGAGTTTTTCCGTCCACCGTGTTTTTTGCTACCGCTCTTACGGGAATGTGCCGAAGAACTTTTCCCCCTCGTCGTGGACTTCGAAGACTCCGATCTGACGGATTGTATTGTTATGAGCTTTTTTTGTTCTTGTTTTTGCCGCCCGTGCAACGGAGACGAGTACATTATTTTGGGTTAATCGTGTGAATGATCTTTAATTTGGTACTCACCGCTCTTCCATTCTCGATCGAGAATCCACGCTGATTTTTTCCCTCGGAGCTTCGACGCGGTGTTTTCTTATTGTCAGCACAGATCGAGGACGGAGTAACAGTTTCGGGTTGACAATCAGAACGTGAGAAGGTGAGTGTGTACAGAGAACGGGCATTGAGGAGAGAATACTAGAGATAGATCAGACTCACATGTTTTTATCTATACTAGTAACTTCTGGAACTCGATGGTACTGACATCTCAAGGAGTTTTTTCAAAACCTTGTGCTCCCGCGTCGGTAAAAAAGTTATATCGGAAAGTCTGTAATCTGTTTTTCCTGTTCGGATTTTCATCAGCATGAGCGTAATTTCAAAAAAGAGAAAAGTCGAGAATATTTTTATTAGACTTCATTAATACTCCATTCCAGCGTCAACACTGACGCTGGAATAAATAAAAGAATAAAAAAATGTTTAATTAAATATATTCTTTTATGAATCATTTTGTAACAAAAGCTTGTCGATTGAAATCTATAATCTTTTTGTAATGTCTATATTCAAAGAAAATAAATGACCATGGTGGTGAATCACGGTAACGCCCCTTATAGGCTGATAGACATGCATCGGGGGAATACCAACGAATTCAGACGTTCGCTGGGAATACCCATCGAGAAAAAAAATGCACAAAACCGAGAACATCAACTGATGCACTTTTTAGTCTATAAAATCCTCACAGAGTCACTCCACACTTTTCCACCCTATACCAATATTTTTGCCACAAATACCGAATTATACGTTATCATAAATATTTTTATATCCCCAATTCATATTCGATGAATTTCAAAAATGTACAATAAATATTCGAGTTTGCTTGTAATTTCAATTTTAGTAGTATCCATTTTTTCTTATGAAATTCCGGAACCCCATTTCGAATGTCTCCAACCGAGAGGCTTGCGAGTTTCTATTCCAGGTGACTTTTGACTGTTCTAACTATAAAATAATTATTTCCTAGTATTTTAAAAATATATTTAATTTTTATTTTCAAGATATATGTATTTTTAGTTTTTCCTTCGAATTAACAAAAACCATAAAAAAATTAAATTTTTGAAAAATAATAATTATTGTGATGTATATCCTAGATAAGTCAGGTCTTCGTTTTTTTGCATTTCACGGAAATGTGAACCGTCCGATCGTAAAGGACGAGATTGGCACCATAAGCGGGGAAGTGACTCGTGCTCAAAATGCACATTGGACGTACGAAGACAAAAAGTCGATGCTTCGAAACGGTGACGTTCTGCACTACTGGATTTATGTTCAATTGAACGGTTTATCATACACGAAAATCGGAGAACGTCATATTACACACGGTAAAATTTTCATTAACATTTCATAAAAATCAACAGAAAAACTAATTAATATTTTTAAAAAATTTATAATTATACCAGATAAAGTGTCAAATGACGAAATCGGCAATCGTCATGGTACGTTCGTAAATTCTGTAAGCGTAATTTTAATTACTATATTAAATTGATTTAATTAATTTCTAACATGTTACATAGCTGAAGTGACAGATGATCAAAATAGAAACTGTCAACAAAGTGTAACCACGGTTGGGGGTAAAATATCATCATGCCGAGATCGTTTGATATTCGAAGAAACTTTTGATAGAGAAATTGATACAGGGAAATCCTCATGGGTGCGAGAAATTTTTATGCCCCTAGAGCCAGTAAGTCAGAGAAATTTCTCGCATAAAAAATAAATGATTTAGCTTCAACTGAATTTTTTAATTTTAACTTTTCTTTTCAGGACTACGAATTCACAGCTTATCGGGAGCTTCCAAATAATTTGCAAATTAAAAATGGAACTTTAGAAATTATTCCCTCTTTGCTAGATGAGATTTATTACCGAAATATCACGTTATACGGACGGCTGGATCTTGAGGAGTAAGCAAATTTACTTCCTTGCTTTTAAGTTAGATGTTCGACTATTAAAAAAATTTCGGATTTAAATACCCAACAAAGTTGTCAAATTAAAAAAAAAATTTGATCGTCGGAAGATCCTGCACAAGTTTATTGCCTCTGGAATGCAAACGTCGAGCGATCGGTCGCAGTATTCTTCCTCCAGTTATTTCGGCCCGTCTGACGACCAAGGACTCTTTTCAATTTCGATATGGAAAAATCGAAATTCGCGCTAAATTTCCAAACGGCGATTGGATTTATCCAGGTATGATTTATGAAAAATATATCAATTTTATTAAATAAATATATGAGGCATTCCACCCCATTTCGGACACCATCTAGCTTTCGCATCTCCGATTTTCTCCATAATTTTTTGTATTTTAGTATCTATTGAAAGAGGC
>JAPYYX010000781.1:0-39546 GCA_030522605.1 Cremastinae sp. B BG-2022a
CGGATAGTACAAGGTGTACTATCCATTCAGTTTCTCTCTCTTCCGATTGTTCGGCTCCGTTCCCCGCGGACATCGTCGAATTTAAAATTTGCAGTTACACGTCCTTTGTCGTTCTCGAAGGAAATTTATTTATGGAAAGAATTTTTCATTCCATTTTTATCGCCTAGATATTTGTCAATTTTTATTTTTTAAGGTCATTTAATATCATATTGTGTCAGTTATTAGTTCGTTCATTAATTAATAAAATATATTTAAGCTCAGATTCTATTTCAGAAGGGTGATATAATTATTCTTCACGTGGCACGAGGTGTCACAAATTTCAAGTTTTACATGTCAATTGCCTCGTTGCTTGAATTTTTCGTTCACGATCTGTTAAGATTCGATTGTTCTAATTTTTTTAGTCCGATCGTTGGAAAATTTTTGTGAGAGAATTTTTACTCAAATTTTGACAGAATATATGGTGAAGCTCAAATTATATCCTCGAGAACTAATGGAATTTTCCCTTATCTACGTTGCATAAATCTGTCACAAAATTTAACGTTCTTTGCCTCATTTTTCGTCCTCGAAGGAAATTCATTTATGGAAAGAATTTTTCATTCCAATTTTATCTCCTAGATATTTGTCAATTTCTATTTATTAAGATAATTTAATATCCTATTGTGTTCGTTCTTATTTCGTTCATTTTAATTAACTAAATATATTCGAGCTCAAATTCTATTTCAGAAGGGTGATTTAATTATTTCTCACGTAGCTTGAGCTGTCGCAAATTTCGAGTTACATACGTCAATTGCCTGTTCGTTCGATTCGAAGATTCGATATAGTTTTAACTTTTTCAAGCGTTGAAAAATTTTTGTTAAGAATTTTTTACGCAAATTTTTTTTTGTCAATTCTTATTTTCTTATATCTTGATTTTACACAAGATTTAATGACAAACATACAAGAATAGCAAAAAAGTAGAATTTAAAAACTTGGCGCGAAGAGAGAACGAGGAAAGAAATTTATTGGGAAAATATTCAAAGTAGGATCTGAAAATAGTTGGAAATATTGTTGGTAAAAAGTGTGGCGAATTCTTATTGTATCAGGTTTGTACATTATCGATCGAGAAACGAAAAAAGCCATCCATCCTCGTATGCCGGAGGGGACTTGGAGTTTTGCGATTTCTCTTTCTCTCTCTCTCTCTTTCCATCGTCTCGGACACGAAAGAGATTAATTCTTTATCGACTGGAAGAGCTCGCCGTATTTCCGCGTGCGGCCTCGGCTATCTACCAAGTTTTCATACTCGCGCACAAGAGAAAAACCGCAACTTTTTTCCCTCTCTCGTGTTCTCCTTCGCTCTTTTTCCACACTGGCTGATTGCCCTCGGGCAAAACTATGGCCACCTACGATTCGACTCACCAATAGCCCACCGTCTCGCCCTCGAACAACCCAATTTATGTATATACGCGCACGTAAGAAACTTTCCACTTCTCGTCTCCGTTTTTGCCGCCACCGCTCCCGCGCTCTACAAATTTACGAGCGTTCTCCTTTCTTGCCCGTGTGTACAAATAAATATATAGAGAGCTGGGACTCGAAAAAAAATGGCACGCGGGAGACCAGAGGAGAAAAACGAATGTACGTTTGAGGAGCGGAATAATAATCACGATTTTGTATACGAGGGAATCATTTCGCAAAATTGAAAATTAGGAGAAAAAATACGAACGTGAAAAATAAATGAGATTTCAGAAGAAAAACAGAGAGGAAAGACTGAAAAATATGTGATAAAAAAAGTAGCAAAAAAATAATTAATAGAAAGAACAAAAAGTAAAAATGGTTTGTACGGAAATAGAGGAGAGAAATCGAAGAAAAAGAATTGAGTGGGAAAACGAGGAGGAAAAAATTTTCGACGAGAAAAGCTGAGAAATTAAATTGGAAAGGAAAAATTGAATTAAGAAGAACGAGAAATTAGAGAATGGAGTAATGAGAGTAAAAATATATATAGAGAGAGAGAGCTCGGTGATGAGGAGAGATGAAGAGCAGAGAAAAGGTCGTAGAGAATAAAATATTCGAGGAGTGGTTTGCCGGACCATGGAGATCGCGTTTTCTACTTTTTTCCTGCCCTTTTTCTGTCTCTCTCGCCATAAACCAAAGACACACGTCGAGCTATAACCGAAACCGCGGTGTTATATGGGAACGGTTTTGCGGCTTTGCCGTTTTTCTCCGTTCCTGCTTTTTTCTTTCTTAGCGCCTCTCGCCATTTTTTTTAACTTTTTTCCGGCCGGACCTCAGGGACAGCTAGAATTACACACGTAACACATTCCCTTCGTAACGGCACTTGGCACTGTCCTCGGCTTTATATTCTTTCGTTACATCTTTCTCTGTCTTCCGTTCCTGGACACATGCAGATCTCTTCGCCGAGCTCGCGAAAAGCCAGTGACAATCGCGAGTGGAAACAAAAGCGTCGAGATCGCAAAAAAAAAATTCACACTCCCAGGAAAACGAACGAAAAGCGCCGAGAGAAACGGATCGTGCCATGCATTTGGAATTGGAGTTGGGAAAGGATTTTTACACGATGAAACAGAACTTTTCCTATTTTATGAGTCTTCGGTTTCTTTTGGAGAAAAAATATGTTATATGTATGACCGTACCATTTTTTACAGCTGAAAAAACGAGTTGTCTGCACTATCGATTCGGGCGTTTTTTATAAATTAATGATGAAACACTTTTTGTAGTTTACGAGCGTTCGGTCTTTATGGAAAAAAAATTGTATCGAGATTTTTTTAACAGTGAAAAATAAGAGTTGTAGAAATGATGAAATTGATGGATACGTTTTTTTATGAATTAATGACGAAGCATCGCTCCTCGTACTTGATAAGACTTTTTTTTGTGTGAAAAAAATGTTGTTACATGAGAACCTTCATTTTTTTCACGTAAACAAAAATTTCGTGATGCGATAAAAAATTGATTAAGAGGGATACTTTTTTATTTTTCGAAGAATTTATCCTGATTTTTTGGAAGGAGAGAGTACGGGGGAGCAGAGCTAAAATGATGAGTTTGCTGAAATGCTTAAATAAGGAAAAATAGTGAAAAAGAGGGCTGGGACCGAGCACACGGCACGAACGGGAGCTTTTCTTCGTTAATGAAACAGGCGACACACGTGCTTGATTTTTTTTTTTTTGGACCTCGTCCTTTTTTTTCTTTCGCCAAGTTTTCCGCAAGCGGTTGCTCGCTACGTGAGCGGTGCGATTCGCTAATACACGTATATTTCGTCGCGTACACACCTCACTTACGACAATCGTGCTCGAGGGCAGGTACGGGAAGGTAAAAAAGCCACGAAAAATATAAGGGACAGGGAAAAAGAGGCTGCGCGAAGCAAATGTCAAATATAAATGGAGAAAAAGGAACGAGGAGGGAGAAAGAAACGAAAAATAAAATAAAAACGCGCGTAAGACTTTTACTTCCGAGATGCATTTTGCTTCCTCTCTCTCGCCTCCTCGGTTAACTTTATTGTCTGGCACGTACCGAGTCCGTACGTGCTCACGTATACGTGTGTAATATAAAAACCGACTTATATGTACGATATTTTCTCCCGCGGCAACAATTTTGGATAAAAAATGAATTTTCAGTGCCCTCGAAAATTGCAACCAACTTCTGGCATGAACCCATTTTCTATCCAGATTTTGTATAAATATCATTTTGCGGTAGAATTTTGAGAAAAATATTCACGGGTCAGTAACTTTTTTAATTATATTTTCTCATTATGTTTTGTCACGAAATTTTTTTTCTCAAATTTACTTTGTTTCAATTCAAAATAAATTTAATTATATAATATTTTTGAGAAAAATGCATTCACGGGTCCTCAACTCTTTTAATTATTTTTTCTCATTATGTGATTTTTGGCACGGATTTTTTTTCTCAAATTTTATTCATATAATTTCGAGAAAAATGTATTTCCGGGTCAGTAACTTTTTTAATTATTCTTTCTCATTGTGAGATTTGTGGCACGATTTTTTTTTCTCAAATTTCATTTGTTCCAAATAAAAATAATTTGAGTATTTAAAAATAAAATAAAAATCCTTCTACTAAAAAATTTTTTGTGTTTCGTTCAGATTTTTTGATGAATTGTTGCGATTTTCAATAAATTATACGAAGCTTGAAGAAAAGGGAAAACGCGAAACGTGTGCGACACGTGTTTATATTAAATAGGGAGTTATCTAGAGCCGGCTTTGACGTTGACAGGGAGTGTGCGTCTGTTTTCGAAGGGGACGAAGAGAAATGAGATTGCTGATGTGACTATACCTATACATACTCCGAGCCGCGGATTGCACCGTTACGTTTTCGCTCTATTGCGTCTCTCCTAATCTCGTCGATCCTTCCGCCCAAATCGTTTCATCAGGACGCTCTTTTTTCTCCTCGTCCGACTGAAATTCCTACCATATACGGGTTTAGATAAATTTATCGCGAAGGAACCTTCGTCTATCAATGATTGTCTTCATTATATCACCCGCATAACTCACACAAATCCTTCCACATTTTTCCGTTTTTCTCTCTCCTCGGCGATTTTTTTTTCTTAATTTCTGTTGGTCTTAATTTTTTTTCGTCGGTTCCTGCTATATTTTCTCTCTCCAATTTCGCTTATTCCAACATTTATTCCTGTCTTCGGGACAACTTCGGTAATACGTCAAAAAACGATGTTAATCCTCCCCTGTGAAGTTTGAAAAATTGTTGGCACGATCGAGTCTTAGTTAGAATCTGAGAGAGAAGGGATGAGAAGAGAGAATAAGAGGACCTTGATGGGAGCTCCGCGAGAGCTCGGTCGAAATTTAAACTTTGGAACTTCCAAATAATTAACTAACGCGCATGTCTGGTCGCGACAGTTGCCCAACTACCGTGGGGGGCGAATGCGAGGAAAAGCTTATTTATATATATGTATACATTGTGTATACATATAATCGCTATGAGCTTTTCCGAAAGTCTGCTCGTCGAGGCGACCAGATTGCTTTTAATTTTGTCCCCGTGATATAGTAGGCACGTTTAGTGGAAGAACAAGAAGGAGAATAAAAAAGAGATGGAAGAAGTTGAGCGGGAGAGACACAGAGAGAGGCAAAACTAGCCGGGTCGATCGGTTCGCGACAAAAGTTTGGTAATTAAGTGGTCGACGAAGTCTCCTGGCTGCAGCTCGATCGAGAACTGTTTTACACTTTCCTCGAATATTCCTCCATCAGTGAGAGAGACATGATGAGTCGGGTTAATGACAAAGAGCTAGACTACGGAAAAGAGACAACGAGAAATTGATTGATCAACGACGTCTTTGAATTCCAATGTCGTTAAAAGATGTTTCGAAATTATTCTATTAAATACAATTTGTAAAATTGTATCACGTAATTTGTAAAAAATATTGAAATTTTTTTATGAATGGATGATATAATATAATGAATATTTCTCCATCAGTGAGAAAAGGACGATGAGCCGAGTTAATGACAACGAGAAATTGACTGATCAATGGCATCGTTGAATTCAAATATTGTTAAAAAATGTTCAAAAATTATTCCACCTACATTAATGACTGACATTTATCTATTAAATGGCAAAATCGCTATAGAAAAAAATTAATAAAAAAGAGAGATTTCGAAACAGAGATAACAAAAAATTATTGCATTGAACGAGCAAGAATTTTTTATAAATGAAAATTATTTTCTGAATTGACATTACGTTTTGATTACGAGACTTCACTCGAAATATTGGACAAAAATCATTGTAATTTCGACGGACGAGTCTCGTCGTTTTGTTGTGAACTTTAGAAGAAAAGCGTTTTACCTTTGTGAAGGTGAGTGTGGCGATTGGCGGAAGTCTAGGAAGAATCGGGTAATAAAAGCTTCCTGCAGGGTGAGCGGGATAACGGGAGGTTATTCTGTAGACGACTCCCTGAGGTCGAGTCGGCCAATTCGCTGCGGTGAAAGTAAATCCGTTATCCGTGCCACCGTCGAGAGGATCCAGCTGTAAAACACCGAAACATTATCGCTTGAGACTTAACTGGCCTCTCGATACACGAATTAAGGGAGAGAGCGTTATCGAGTTATCGGCTATATAGAGGGTGGATTCTTCAATTTATAGACAATTTTAAAACATATAAAAAAATATAAAAATATTTAAGAAAATTTAGAAAATGTTTAATGTTCAAAAATATTCAAAAATTTAACTTTTCAGTTTTGTAGAAATCGATAAATGTGAAATAATATTGATTTTTCGACAAGGTAATTTCTACTGTTTGAATTATTCAAATAGCAAACCTCAACAGTAACGGTGTCTAGCCAATTGCCCTCGACGCAGAGCTTGAACGAGTCAACGCCGACGAACCAGTCTGGGCTGGGATTTATCCTGGCCATAACGCTGACGAGACTGTGATTCCCGTCGAGGAATATTCTCGCGAGACTCGTTCCCTCTCCCTGAGGAATTGCCGGCCCGGTGAAGGTGTTGAGGACATTCGAGGAATCGGCGCCAGTGTCGAGGCCATCGCTCCTACCCGTCTCAACGTACTGTCTTCCTCCCACTGTCAACCTCTCTCCCAGTCGATAGAGCGAATAACTCGCATCGTGAGTACGTCCTGTAACAACCAAGGAATTATTGACAATTTTCGTCAAATATTTCTCAAATGAGAAACTGCTTTTTATTACTTTTTCTTCAATTATTTGATAAAATATTTATTTTAAGATGGTTGATCAAGTAGTCACTAGTCAAATGACAGTCGAACTTTGACATTAAATTTCTCAAAAAATCAGTCGATGAGGTACACTTTTTTTCAAAATATCCAATTTTATCGAAATTAAAATTTATTTTTCCTCTTATTTTTATTTACATTGCCTTTTCAATGATGAAAATAAAAATGTTCCCAAAATGATTAGTAAGAAAATTTGAGAGTCGTAGGCATCGCAGGAAGAAACACGAGTTCGTCTGATTGTGAGAGGACGCAGGAGTAGAGTATCACGTCTCGTGCGGGTTCGCTCAAGGGGATCGTTAGCGATTCAGCCCCTTGGCTGTGGCGCTTCCCCGCTCGCGGGGGTGGCTCTCGGACTTGGTAAAACGTGGCTCTCGGTCCGGCAAGAGCGGAAGCTACGCGAGATAGTCGAATTAATGCGGGCCTGAGGATTTATAGCCAATTAATGCACACCGCGCGCCTCGAGTCTCTTCTCGCTGAAATAATTTATGGGTCTAGGGAGGACGGAGCGCGCGAGCGGAGGGCTCTCCGGTGCCCGATGAGCTCGCACGGCTCGCATAACTCGTTCGAGAGTCCCGAACAGCCGGCGACGAAGAAAAGGGGATGAGGGAGAAAAAAACGAGGAGGAAGTGAGCTATAACGTGTAGAGCCTGGTGGATCAAGCTCCGCTTGAAAAATCGCGCGATCCCGCGCTCTTTTTGTCGCGCGTCCGATAAACTCCCTATCGGAATGGTTCATCTTCATGGGCGATTTCGTCGCTGACGTTGCAAGATCGATAACAAAAAAGCAGAGCTTCCCTTTTCCGATAATCAAGATCGGTGACGATCATGTTTACAAGCAGCAGAACAATAAAAAGCAATGAATCCTTGTCCAATTCTTATTTTATCTTGATTTCTTTTCATTTTTCACTATGCTCTCACGATGTGTCATCATCAATTATATTCAAAGTACTGTTGTGCTCGAGGATCCTGTGTCGGTATTCACGGACGATTTTGGGAACTTGTGCCAAATTGAGTTAAACTCCGATTCGTATTATTTTGTATAAAAATAATATCTATTCAAACATTCATATTATAAGTTAGATTACAAATATTAATGCCTCGAGATCGACTATTGTACGCGATGTTGCTACTTGCTCGCTTTACCGAAGACTGCTCGCTCGCTTCGCAATTCGGGTATATAATAAGACCTGCTATTGTCGAAAACGCGAATTAGACAGTTACCTAATTATTTCGACATTGCTCGATCATCGAAGGCTACTTCCTCGGTTGAGACATCGATTCGTGGCTCTTTCGCAATTCGCGATTAACGCAAACAATTTTCAGGGTAACGAACTTGGATCGTTAACCTGACGAGAATTTTTGGATTTCGTCATAACGAAATCTAGCGGCAGAACAGTACATTACAGGCATATAACAATGGATTAAAATGACCCTTGACAATTCTTGTTTATTTTCATCTTATTTTGGGAAAAAACGTTGACACCTTACAAAAATTATTGAGTATCGGGATCGCCTTGCCTTTTGACAGTCGAGTGAAGAAACTCGATTTCGCTCGAGATGGGATTGGCTCGGATGACGTTGGTTGAGCTACTCCGAGGGTGAGATGAAGAGGCGAGAGGAAGTTGTGTAGTCTCGAAGGTTTCGTGTTCACGATGTTATTAGATTTGCCGGGTGAAAGACAGAGAAAGAGAAAAGGGAGAGGTTTGGATCGAAGGTATCAGGAAGCGAGCAATTGGGAATCTCGGCATATATCCGAGAAACGCGTGTATTGATGCAAATAAACAGAGAATCGCGTGTTCGGCTGCACCACCACACTCGCGCGGTACGAATCGTTGCGTTATAGATGGCAAATCTAACACAACGCGTGCGCTTCCTGCGAAAGCTCCGCCATTCCAAATTTAACATATAGAACAGCCAAAGTCCGCTTAGAAGGATGAGAGCGCCAGGAATTAGTTTCACCGTGAGACGGCTGTTGGTGCTTTCAGATCGAAAACTTGATACAACTTTGAACAGCAAACTTGCCATTACGCGGAAACGGCACGTGAGCTTTCCTCTTCGGAGTTTCGCTAAAGACAAAACAGGCGAATGACGTTTATTTTCTTCGTATTTTTTCATCCCCTTTGTATTCTCTACGTCAGAGGAGTTATCGATCCTTCGTGCAACGATCCTGGAATTTTTATCGACGTTGAAGGACGAGAACGCGAAACTATACGTCTCTGATTTCCTCATCAAGGATAATTAACTTTCATTGCAAATTGCAAAGCGATCCGGGACGAAACAATTCCGCAGTCTCAGGAGTTCCCGAGTTAATTAGATATTTTCTTAGCGAGTCTCTGTTGTAACGGAGGCGACGAAAACTGCATCCCCAGCGTCGCCGAACGCCTGTAAATTTCGGTCTCAGGAACGCTCGCGTGTGCGCGAGAGATTACTCGAAGACTCGGCTCGACGGCTTTGCCTCTTCGAAGCGATTAGAGCTAATGCAAAGAGAAGCTTCTCGCGGTTCGAGCCAAAATCTCGTTCCTCGGAAACAATCGAGACAACCGCGCACAATTTTCGCTCCGAAAATTTCCACAAATGAAAAATCCTAAAAATAATATCTTATGAATTATTCAGTATACAAATAATTTCTCATGTACTCGACCTTTTACTTTTACGAACCTGTTCAATGATCGGTAAAAATCAACACACCATTGTCGCTTTGAAATTCGAAAAATGAATGAAGTATTCTTGAATTCTTTTCTTAATTATTGAATTTTAAAATGTCCTATTTCGCCACGTGTGTTCATTTTTGGGTCAGGAAACTTGAACGATAAAAAGAAAGCGAACGAAAAAAAAGGCAGAGAGAAAGAAAGTAACACGAATGGGATGACTGAGTTGGCATGGAGTGGCCCAAATATGGAGAGAATACGAAGTGAACTGAACACGTATTTCGTAGACTAGAGGACCGGAGAGCCAGGTCGTACCGGAGAGAGAGAGGAAAAGAGATGGCGAATGCTTCCACAGTCGCAGTTGGAGAATGGAGTTAAATGTGGCGTACATAAGTGGGTAACATTGCCGAGAGAGCACCGTTGAGGCTAACCCCGCCATTTCAAAGCCTCTACTTCTCTCTTTCTCCTGCCCTTTCTCTTTCTTCCTTTTCTCTCTCTTTCTCTTTTCCATCCCCGCTCTCTTCTATTACGAACGAGGCGCACTTTTGGCCTCTCCTCTCGACTCCACTTCGCTTCCTTCGCGCTCCAATTTTTTTCCTTTTTCCTCCTCTCTTCCTTTTTTTTCCTTCCTTTCCCGTTTTCCTTTTCTCTCTTTCTTTTTTCTCTCTCCTCTTGGTCTTCGTTATACTCTCCGAGTTTCCTTTTCTTCTCGCGAGCTTTCCGTTTCCATAGCTTCACCCCTTTTCTTCCGACTCTTCCGTGCGCCTCGCATTTTTCCAGATAACACGCGCGCACTGTCACACGTCGTTTTTTTTCCTCTCTTCCTGTTCGCCTCCTTTCTTTATTTTCTTGGCTGCGCCAACCTCGCGCCAACTTTTACCGAGATTCGCTTCCGCTTTCGTTATTGCCTTCCTACAGGGCTCTCTCACTTAGAGAAGAAAAAACAGTACGTGACGATAACGTTAGAAATAGAAACAGAGAAAAAAATTCGAAAAATTGTCAAATCTCTGACAAAAAAAAATTTTTAATTTTGATAGAGCGCTTTGAAATTTTTTTTAGTTTGGTTCGAAAATTCGTTATCGTTTTTATCCTCGAATTCATCACGGACAGTTATCCGGTTAAAAAATAGCGCAACAACGATGGTGAAGATATGAAAGCGGAAACTTCCAAATATTGGAAAAATTGAATGACGCCTTTTGAGAATTCTTTTGAGTGTTCGAAAAATGGGCGCTCGCGTAATTTTTGTCGGCAGCGAATATAGAGAACCATCGACCTCGCTTTTGTCGGGCTTTTTTAGTTATCGGCCGGTAGCCTGGTGAAAATTTACAACTTTTGCCCACACCATCAACGTTCATCGAGGGACGTTAGCGCGCACGCGAGTTAAAAAGGTATGAAAGAGAGCGAGAGAGGAAGCAAAAGCTGCAAGTATTCGGGAAATGTTTTTCCGTTCGCAGCTGCCGGGTCGAATATTCGGTACGGGAGAGCTTCGGCATCTCGCGCCCACCGTCGTAAATATCGATTAATCGGTACGGACATAATTCGAGTATCGTTGCACAGGCAGAGAGAGAGACACCGTGTACGCTCTCCCTTGGCTGATATAGGAAAATGTGTATTTCCTCGTACACTATCGATCATTTCTCCAGTCCTGTTACGGCGTCGCGTAACCAGACGCTAAACACTCTATTCCAAGTAGTAACTTCCCAACAGATAGACAGATATATATGCGAATGCATCGAAATGCACTTCCATTTAATTACTCGGCCTCGCGCTCCTTTATATGTCTCTCGTCTCTCTCTCTCTCTCTTTCGCTCCTCGAGCCATTTCCTAATCGATAATCGATGTTCTCAATGATGCATCGCCCTGGCAATACATACGTATGCGTATCTATTAATCCATTATTGAACATAGTTGCGTCTGATAAATTTCGTAGCGGACATTGCGCACCTTTTCTCATCGAGCTTTCAGCGAATTGACCAACCTTTCTCTCTCTCTTACTTTTTTATTTTTTTTTTGTTTTCACATTTCCCCTTTTCATGATCCCGGAGTAAAAACAAGCCATCCCGCGTTACGCTTTGATGCTTCGCTCTCTCGGACAAATATTCGCCAAGCGCGCTCTTCAATTTATTCGGGTCACCGTTCGACAGTCGTTCAGCGAGCTCTCATGTTTATTGAAATAAAAACTGAAAGAGAGAAGTTCTATGATCGCAGGGAGCTTCGTTAGTGCTCAACGATCGTTACTTTTCATGCTTAAAGGATTTGCCAGAAAGAGGATATAAACGTATGTGGAAAGTCAATTTTGGTCTGGCTCGGTTTTTCGCATACGATTTTTGGCCTCTCAGCGACTAGCCTGATAAACGGACCCAAAGACCCTCGTTACTTATTCCTTTGGCAATCCGAGATTGGAGATTCGGTGTCAAACTTCGCTCTTTGCTCCTTCGCTCGCTCCTTTGTCCCCGATATATGTGTTCCCCGGGGTAGATTGAGAGCTCGGGATTAATGGACTCCCGTCGCTTTGTCGAGAGAATGCCTAATTCCCGTTAGTTTTCCGCGGAACTCCTCGCTTTGCCAGGCTAATTTTGTTACTACGGCCCCGGAGGCGCCGTCTTGCCCAGCTAGAATGTTCTAGGAAATGTGCGCAAGACACGTTTCTCCTTTGACGGAGGAATTGCGAATTCTTGATGCTCCTAAATCAGATATGCTATTTCTAGTCAAAAATTTAGCTACCAACTAAACCTGATATCGTACCAGAATTATTTGAGGATTTTATATGTTATTTTTAACTTTCAAAATATTTTATCTTTGTCGTTTCTCCATTTCTATGTAAGCATAAAAATAAATATACAGTGGTGCCTCCCTAAGTTTCACCTGCGTAAGTTTCCTTGGCCTTTCAACTGTAGAGGAACCGTTCCCCCTCTACAATGTAAGCGAATTGGCTCGGCGCAAGACGCTTGCAAATCGAATGCGCCTCTTCATGAGCTTGGAAATTAAGTGGGGGATCTCCGTAAGTTACTCCAACTGCCCCAAGTCTAGAAACTTAGGGAGGCAACACTGTACTATGAATGCAGAGTAGCATTTACACAACATCAAATTTATGGAAATGGGCTGGCTAAGAAATAGAGAGAGAATACGTTATTGGTCGAAATTATAGATGATAAGTTTATTAGTTATTGAGTTTACCCTCTGCATACCCTCTTTGGGTTTTTACAGTTTTTTCGTTCCAAATTTTATACGATCATCTTATCTCTGTATTTACCATCCGACTTACGCCATCTATCCGACAACTATGCTTATCAGCCGGCCAATCCTTAGAATTGATATTGAAGTGTTAACTTGGGCCCCGTACTCTGCAATTTTTGCAAGTTTAATTGCAAAAGTTTTAATATTTTGATATTCAACTTAATTGAACACATATCTTAAAATGTCGAAATTATATCTTCCCGTATATTTCAGATTATGGAATACACTACCATTAGGCTGTTTAATATTATACCACAAGTTTTTAACTACTTGGAAAACAAACTCATAAATGCTTCCCCTATTTTGCTCGAAGTGTGGCTCTGAGTTTTAGTTTTATTATAGTAATAGTTCGTAATTAGATATACTCAATACCACTATAAGATGATCTACTAAAACTATTTTTTTTATGAGATATTAAAAATCGTTCTCTCTTCATTCAGATTTTTTTCCGTGTATTTGTGGATGCTCTAAAATCACGGCAGGAAAGGGCTAGACCGAAAACTTCCTCATTGAGGGTTTCTAGAGGAGAAACCATTTCGAATGACGATTCCCGACTCGTCGGACCATAAGAGGGTGATTCAAGCACTCAATGTTCCCGCACGGTTTATCATTCAGAGGGACAAGGCTGTATCAGTATTTTGACCAGTATATCCGATCGAGGGCTAGACAGTTCAAGCCCCTCACGATCCAATCTCTCATTCAATTAACGCTAATTTTGATGAGGATGTAGGCGGGTCTCCCTCATTTTACCAAACGTCAATTCCGGTATTAACGCGCGAACTGGACACGGAATCGCTAAAACGTGTACCGCATTTATGCGGGACTTGTTTCAATATTTTTTCTCCTGTCGGCCGTACACGAATTCGCGATACATTCGTGTACGGAGGCTCATCGACGGTCGAAACGAGCCCTGTTCCTGGCTAATGTCCGATGTACGAGACATCTCGTCACGGAACATTGACTTCGAATACCCGAGCGACCGGCTTCGATAATGAAATTTCGCGTGTATATCTTCGCCTCGGGACAGCCCTGCTAATTATTTACCACCACATGTATCTGGCAATCGATTTTAACCATTCACACAGCTATCAATTTTTTAAGCGAAGAACATCGAAATAGCTCTGAAATTTGTCTAGGATTATCACTGGGTAGGTTTTTGTTTCTTTTTACATTCTCTGTGTGTGTGCGCGCGTTTTCAGGACACAAATTCTATTTTCGGAGTATTAAAAAAGACTTAACGATAAATAACAGCGAAATATTTTTCAGGCTTAACCAGATCAGAAGCGACTTTTCTCCTCTCGAAGGTAGGATCTTATTTTTTTTTTACCGTGCATTATTTTTTTAGCGCGAACTCGAGGTCGGGGCTTTATCGAGCGAGAGAGGAAAGAGCCGCGCGAAGGCAGCCCCACTTATCACTTTGATGCATGTGTATACATAAATAGAAAATAGCTTTGCTGATTATCGTTTCGCCGATCCCCTCCTGTGTACAAACTTTTTGCATTATTTCGCCGCAGGCTTTTTATCTTGCCGCGCTCCCTTCCTCTTTTCTCCAGTTTTCTTGATCCCCGGCGTACCACTTGGCTAACTCATCCACGAGTTTTCTCCGTCGCCTAGTCGTGTGCCAAACAATTCGGAGTCAAAAGGGCGTAACGCTGGAAGGGAAAAATGAGCGCGCGAGCCCTCGCTCGGGTGCCCATTGTGGGGGATACTAGAGAGAAAAGTTTTCGAAGCTACACGCGTCTCTCACCCGCGCCCTCTGGCGGCGACGCATTCATTTCCGGTTCTTCCTAGCCAGCGGAGACAATTCTTACTCTCGAAATGTCTCGCCCCTTATTTCCCCTTTTGTACGCACCAACTGTGACTATATAACTTGAACATTGCACTCCATATATACTTGCGTGTCTGTTCCTTACGAGGCAAGTTCACCCAACGGGGAGCTAAAGCTCCTCTCCGTGCGGAAAATCTTGTCTTCAGGCTCTGCAATAACACGAAATTTTCGAGCGTCGAATCCTGTTTTTTTCTTTCTTTTCTTCTATACGGAGTCAACTTTATTATTGGAGATTCTTTAAAGGTGTTGCGAGACGAAGGAAATGGCGCAAGAATAAAGTATATATCTAATAATAACTGTTTCAAAAGTGGTAGCATTTTAGAAAATCGATAAATAAATTAGAAAGGGTAGTCGTATCGCTGCAGCAATTACACTAGATTTCGTTGAAAATTTGCACAAACCTTCTTTGATGCCTTATGCACTTGTATGTAAGATTTCAGAAGGCTTTATCGACTCAAAAATCATCTAGTCAAATCATTGTCAAAATTTTCTCGTTATGTATAATTAACTATGTCATGCTGGATGCTTATATATGTAGTATTTTTAGGTGTGCTCGAAGAGTTACATCATTTGGAGTTTAAAAATTTATTGTTTCATGTCTGATCCAACCGTGCCAGTATTAAGGTCAATTAATTTTTATCTGCAATTGATGTAGACAGTGTTCTATTTTGAAGAAAAATTTCGTGTTCATAAATGCATCCAGGCCACCATGTTAATTTGTGCTATATTCTTTTTATACATTTTTACGCAGGAGTAATTTTTAATTTGTTTGAAATATGTATAACCATTTTTGGATAAGTTCAACATACATCCAACATTTACTGATTTATGTTGACACGCTCATCCGTCAAGTTGTGTCGCGCGATTCCGTTCGGAATCAGTAACCAATCAGAATGACGGATTAGATGCTCCTCAACATCACTTTTTTAAGACGAGGGAGAATACAGATGTCAACTTTCGACTGTGACGTGTTTCTCCTCATAAGAAACATTAACCGTTAATAATAAATTCAATTTTCTAGAAGCAGAGTTAAGAAAAATGGACTCTAAATTTTCGAACATTTAAATTAAAAATTTATATCAGCCTGGGTGAGACATTTTGAATGTTTGGAACTAGTTTTACGATGTTTGACATTACCAGAAAAAAATACTTGAAATGCCGAGTATAGTTAGAATAATTAAGTATTCTATTTTTTGTATATTTTTTTAATGCTCTAAGGTAGTTTTACTCTAAAAATCTCTTTGAACTACTTTTTTCATAATGCGTACGAAATTTCAAGAAGTTTTCTTTTCCAAGATCTAGTTCAGCTTTTAGTTATTCCGTTATTCGGATCTGCAAGCAGGAACAAATGGAGACAACTCCGGCGAACAATATTCGTGAGGAGAAATTGAAATAAGTAATGCGAGACACGATCCGTCCGGACCTTCGAACGCGAGCAAAATATTCCGAGGAGAGAAACGAGCGCGAGGAGATAAAAATTGGTCGGTCAGAACGTGATACGAGGCCTGACAGAAGACACGGAGATACCTCCGCCTAAGAGCTAGAGAGAAAAAGAGAAGGGACCGAGTCCTTTGGTTCCTGGCGCTTGATCGAGTCGAGAGAAAACTGTCTCCGACACGCGCCAAGCTTTTTCCCCTTTGAGCCATCTTTATGCCGATACACGCGTACGACAAATTGTCTTTCTCATCTTTTGGTGTCGTGAAAAAAAAAATCTAAAATGTAAAATTCAGAAAATCGGAATAAAATTAATTCACAATGTATAAAACATTTTGCATATGTAATTTCATTTCATCATTTTTCGATCAAACTCAATTACGTTTTTTTTCTTCCCTCCTGTCAATTTCCAGGCTTGATCTTCCGAAAACGTGCGCGGAAAATGTTAATTTCGATAAAATCAAAAATTCTCGATCAAAGCAACTCGGCTGAATAATTTTTTTTCCTTCCGTCAATTTCTAAGCGGACGAGGTTATTCCGCAACCGCTGTCCCGAATTGTCAATTTCGCGCATGATCTTGCTTCTCGAGGGACAGGAGAAGATAAAAAAGTGCGGTTGCGATGAGGAATAAGGACTGCAAGAGGGAACGTGAGGATAAAAAGGATGAAACGAGAGAAGAGAGGAGAAAGGCTGGCTCGAAGGTACCAGGTGGAATCTCTTTTGTCGGGGTCGAAGGCAGCATTCTCCTCGCGTTTTTGATTTCCAGGAATAGGGCGCCGTCTTCGCGCACCCTCTCGGCATTTTTCCCTTTCCTCCTGCTCTCTCTCTCTCTCTCTTTCTCGTTCTCTCTCCCTTATTCTCCGCTGCGGTGAACTCGTGGGAAATCCGGCGGTTTTTCTTCGCTAGGCACACTTTTTCTTTGCTCTCGCCCTCTTCCGTTCTCCTCATTTTCCGATCGACCCGGCGTAGCTACACACCGTCACGTTCCACCGGAAAATTGAACGGCGAGGAAAAGGGCTCGTATAGACGGAAGATGCTCTTTTCGTGCATATACCACGAAAACCAGGCACTTCCTTATTCCCTCATATAGGGCGTTCCAGAAATTGGTGTTGAAAAACGAAAAAATATATTTACTGTACACATAAATCTTTTTACACAAAAGTTCTCAAGCGTGACTCAATAAATTTAGGGATTCGCAAAGTCGAAGTAGAAAATACTTGTAATAAGAGATTTATGTAAAACGAACTAGTAGACTTGATCGGAGTAAAGTAAAAAAATGAATAAAATTGAAAAAAAAAATTGGATTTCTCTCAATTATTCCGCACCGTTTCGCCAGCCAGTGGATCGAGAAGGAAAATGTAGAAGGCGGCAAAAAGCCTGTGATCCCGACGGTACTCGACTCGATTTTCTTGCCAGGCTTGAACGTCAAGTACGTTAATCCTCTAGTGGTGGCACGCTCTCGGAGCCGGAGAGCACACTCCACGCTAAGTTGGATCACGCGCTCGTCTGCGCCGGCTGTATATTAACCGGGAATTTATCGGTGGAGTTTCGGCGCTGGCCCCGTCGAGCTCTTCACCGAGAGTTTCTCTTATCCTCCGCACGTACCAGAGTCAACATCGAGCTCAGGTTACACTTGTGTCCCGAAGTTGATCTTTCGATGAATAAATTATCAATGCAAATGAAGAAAAATTTGGTCGGTAGAGAGAAATTGAAGAACCCGGTTACGAAATCCCCAATATTATTTGAAGAATGTCATATTCTATCGAAACAAATTAATATATTCTATTTCTCGAATGTACATGAGAATTAATATTATTCCAATGACGCGTATGCAAACGACGCGTGTGCGTCGAATGGCAAACACGATACAACGTTGCGAGTTGTCTAATTACATGGATACGCTCATAATGTTTACTATTTTCGTTAGAGGCGAGAGTTTGCGCGTGTGTACCAGGAATTGCGGGGTTCTCCGCAGCTCGTTAACACCCGAACAAAGGCATGATTAGCCCGGTTGCGTATCACATCGCCCAGCGTTTTCTCCCGACCTCAAGGAATCTTTATCATATTCTTGCGTTTCGGGCTCGCGCCTTCATCATCCTCTTCTCGTTCCATTCGACTTCCGGCCTAGCTATGTGTTTTAATTATCCCCTGGGAACGCGATTACACTCCGGACCTCATGTGTTTGCATAAATTATCATCGTTCGCTCGAAATTCTCCTCTCTAATCTTGCTACAACTGCACTTCAGGTTGTTATCACACGCGCAATTTCCGATACTAGAATCATTATTCATAAATTCATAAATGAGACTGGAATTCCTCGTGTCTACGAATACTCTAACGAGTCTACGTGCGCGCTTGATTATAATGACAATCGTAAACGTTATGTACGATGCGCGAGATTATCGAGCTGCGCTATCCCAAATCATAATACGAATAATCCTGGAATTAATAGCATCACAATCGGATCTTTACGTAGATTGGTTTTTTATTGATCCAGAGTTGATATTCATACTACAATGATTCTGTAATAATTTAAATGTGATACAATAAAAAAAATTGTGCCATAAATTATTTTGAAATGTTAAAATTTATTAAATTGACAATATTGATAAATTAAAAGAGAAATGCGTTAGATTTATACAATTCTCACGGACATTCATCTATTTATTAACATAAATAAAAATGTAAATAGTTTGTTGATTATAATAAACATTATGATGATCATTATTATCGTCGAGCTCTCCGAAACTTCTTCACCCAATGTGTTGAAATTTTGTTACAACGTTGCCTTTGAGTCCTGAAGTGTTTTTATATACTTTTCAAACCTAGATATCACACTTATGGTTTGTAAAAAAATCGATCTATGGGACATTTCATCTTAGCATACCGTTATCACTAACATCAGCGTTCTTCTTTTTCTTTTAAATTTAAACAGATTGAGCACTACTGAAGTCAATATTTAATATTTCTCAACCAAAATAATGAAAACCCATTTTGAAACGATCAATATCTTAAAATGTTGAAATCTATTAAATGTAATCGCAATAGTGCAGATATAAGTTTCAAATAAAGCACAAAGTTCTATAGAAACAGAATTAACGAAGAATCATCTCGCGAGGAAAAAAATGAAGAGTCCGAGAAAAAGCTTCGTGCGCCGTACATCATGTCCGGAGGCGGTCAATCACAAGACGTAACTCACGAAGCGGGATAGGAAGGTAAAAAGAAGAGATGGAAGTAACGAAGAGAGCGTGCCACGGGGATGAAGAGCTTTCGTGGCGGGTGAAGGAGGGGCGGAAAGGTGAAATAAGTGGATGGCCAGGAGGTACGGAGAAATGAAAGACGACGTGATGAGCTCGAGAGAAAGATAATAATAATAAAAAAAAGAGAGAGGAGAAAAGAGAGATTCAAGCGTGGCGCTCCTATTTTCGTCCTCTCGTGTGTTTCCGCTCTACTTGACACGCGGAATATGTTTCTACCTCGGGAAGAGAGACTCCGACTTTCATTCGAGGCCGGACAAAGAAAGAATAAGAAAAAAAAATAAGGCGAAGCAGGATGTAAAGAGAGAGAGAGGAGAAGAAACGGAGGATGAAAAATGTGCTTTCGTCTTATTTGTTTATTTTTTGCCTTCTTCGAAGCTTTCTTTGCCAGCCCCTTGGACGGTAAACTCGATTTCTTTTATCCCTCGTTGAAAGCCGAGAGGCGGGTTCTGCTTCGAGTTTGGAGCGCAGCGACGAACGGCCGACTGCGTTTGGGGGTTGCAAGATGCTTTCGTGAAAATTCTACTTCGTGCATCCACTCACTTTTCCACGTCCTCGATGACTCGTCCTTTCGAGTCGAAAAGCTCCTTCGAGTACGTGCCGAATTGTTCCTGAGCCAACGGTTGACCGCCTCACGACTCAGCTATTTGTCACTTCAAATTCGAATTTCAAGGCGAGCCAATCTGCTTTGAAATGCATAGACTCGTGAAGAGGAAACAACAGGCAGAGAGTTGCCAAATGAGGATCGAGCAAGGATGAGAAGAAAGATAAAAAGGGACGGAGGAAGAAATGACTGTTCCGAAGCGCTCATTTTGGGCGTATATATACTTTGCATCCCTTTTTCTCTTTCGACGATCTCGGTCTCTTGTGAAAAATTCAAAGTTTCTCGTAGCTACGGAACTACCGCGAGGAATGACAAGACACAGAGCCTCGAGACCCTTGGGCTTTTCTTCCCACCGCTCGCAACCGTTCCCATCCGTCTTGGTCCCCAATAAATTCATCCCCGAGCTTTTCCACTCCCCAGGATCGAACACGCCGATGTCACCGAAAATCAAATGGTTAAAGTTTTTCTCTTTTTCTTGTATTTTTTATTTCTACGTTCTCTTTCCTGTGCCAAGGGATTTCGAAAGAATTTTTCAACCGGACGACCTAGAAAAAATAAAAAATCGGTTCATTTGGATTTCAAGCTTTTGCGGATGAGACACGTGCAGCGCATTTCGTGTTGAAATTAATGTTTTTTATCTTTTTTTGCAAATCATTCGAGAGTGGAAAGTGTTTTTCATTATTTTTATCGTTTTCGTATTATTCTGCGATGAGCGAACTCTCGGAATCGAGGAGGACATTGTTGTTTGAATGGCGATAATTGGTTAGGGCTGTCGAGTGAATATTATTTTAACTAGACTCGGTACGTCTTTCGATGCTCTCGTGTTTCATTGATCGACGAGCTCTTGTCTGTTCGACCGCAGCGGACATTTCGCGCGTTCACGCACCACGAGATACCGATATATTTCTATATGGCTCCGTATAAACTGTGTGTACGTCACAGACGGACGTGGTAGAGACCACTGTTGGATATACGAGTGTACGCGGTATCCCGCAACGGATCGAGCACGATGAACCGCCACGATATCCATCTTCGTGTTTCCGGCGTTCGCGGGAATATCCGACAAGCCGCGATCGATCAGAATCCCAATGTTTCAAACGTCTACGTACAAACAACACTTTTTTTTGCTTCATCGAGAAACGCGCCATTTCCTATGCTTTCTCTCGCAAATAGAAAAAGTAAGGAAAGTAAGCTCGCGGCGCTCGTCGTCGGGAAATGAGGGATTCGGGCAAAAAGTTTAGAAAAAGTAAAATAAAAAAGAGCTCTCGTCAAAAAATAGAGTAAATAAATAAAATGTTTCGCCACTCGCTGGACGATTGAGGGGAGAAAGTGCCGAGTGTGCAGGACGAGAAGGAACGAGGAATAAAAAAGGGAACGAGGGAGAGAGAGTAGGAGATTGAAACTCGGTGGTATTCCGTGCCAGCGCCGACAGAATGAGGAAAAAGTGATGAACCGTCCCTCGGTTTGTCTCGTTCGTCCGGAAGCGTGCAACCGAGATGAGAAAAGGGCGAATCCGCCCAGCACAGAGACAGCGCGCAGGGCGAATTCCTCTTGCTTTATCGCTAAGTATTTTTCTAATTCCATCGCAGCTTTCTCTTTTCTATCTAATATTTTATCGCTCGTTCTTTTTTGCTTCCTGGCGATAGCTAGACAAAGCTCCATCTCTCTTTATTCTCTCGCTCCACGGGTCTGGAATTCGTGGAGTTAGTTTCCGGTCAGTTGGCCGAAGCGTCACGGCAATCCCGACGGATACCGAAAGCGACGGACCGAAAACCTCGCTCCCTCGAGAATCGCGATTTCTCTTCACTCTCTCTGTCCGTGTGTCTCTCTTTCTCTCTCTATGTCTATTTCTCCTCTCGATCTCATTCCCGATCCGTTCGATCCGATCGTTTCTTCCTCAACGAAGCACTCCGTCATCGCGGTTATCCGTCTCGCAGCTCTTTTCCTGAGTTTCGAGCGAAATTCTCTTCCTCGAGCACTAATCGCTGCTTCGACGTCCAAGCTTTTACATCCAAATCCATCATATCCCTTTTTTTACGCCGAGAAAATAAAAATTTATGAAAGAATGCAATATCGAAGACCCTTTTTATGGATCCTGGCTCCCTAAGCAAGAGATATTAAAAATATATCGCTACCGAATTTCAGACATAAAATTCACGATATCGACGTTTATTTTTTTTTCTCCAGTAGAACGAATCGAGGTTACGTCAGGCGCACGTAAACTTTTCGTGGAAATGCAGCTATTCGGCGATCTCGCCTCAATCTCAAATGCACCTTTACGAAAATGCGATTTTCTGGGTCAGGAGTGGGGATGAGAGCTTATTCATCGTAGCGCGGTATCTTCGATCAACTCCGCTACATCTGCCACTACAATCACCAAATTCCTAAGCAGCCATAATCGAAAGAGACGCGAGGATAACTATACACACCGCCCCGGGTTACTCCAATCTGCATGACAATTGGCCAGATACGTGGATATGGGCTAAGATATAGAGAGGAAGGTCGGGAAGAAGGAGAGAATGAAGGAAGTTCGAGCTCTCAAGACACATCTAGACGGCTAACGGAATGGAGATGAATTGAATCCGACTGAGAGGAGAACACGGGGAATCCAGAATGGTGACAGATTGATGGGGATTGATAGCGCTCACCGATCAACTCTATTATACACGATATCAGATTAATGCATGTCGACTCGATCCAGTTAAGCGTTGCAGAAATAATATTCGATTTTCAACTACAACTCTCAGTGCCTAATGCTTTCACATCATAAATTAATTCGAAAAACTTGTTTTTATAAATGAAACTGATTTTATGATCAATTTACATGATTGCAGCCATTGTTTTCATTTCATGTGCGCAATCAATTTCCGTGATGAAAGAGAAATTTGAGAGTCAATAGCAAGAGTGTAACTTGTCGGAAGAATGATTGATAAGAACTGAGAACACAATAAATAGCTGGGAATGTGTACCTTGGTCACAATTGGTCGTTGATACATTGTTTAACGCTCCCTAGCCTCGTACATCATTACTCGTTAAAGATTAAATGTTGCCCCATTAAAGATATATGTAGTGTAGTTATGACCCAACGTTCAAAGCGTGTTAAACGGAAAGTTGATGTGTATTCTGGTGTTCTATATTTGCGCTTGTAAATATGCGCGCCACCTATCGATGTTTGGCTTCACTTTCACGAGCGTTTATTGCCAATTGCAAAACACCTGATCGTTTGCCAGCAGCACGAACTCTCACGCTGTCTCTCTCTCTCTCTTTCACTGTCTGTCTTTCTCTCACTCACTCCCTCTCGCTCCATGTTCGGTCAAATTCAAATGAGGGACGGAGACTGGCGCCGGAGATTCTGAGCTAATTGGTTTTCGGCAAACACCGCCAACCCGGATTGGTTATCGTTTCTCCGCGGATTTGATTTCCCGCTGGTATTGAAACCTGAAAGCATGTTCCCCCGCTACGAACCACAGCTAATTTCTATGGAAGCCGAAAATAAATCCGAAGCTTTTCAAACCCGGAAAGTCGACCGCGCTTACCTTCACTGTTCCAACTTAAACCCCTTCGACCTCTTTTTCTCTTTCGCTGCAAGATTCTTCGACAAACTGCGACGAATGTATTTGAGGACACGGAGAAAGGGAGAAAAAAAGATTTTCCTGTTTATTTTGGAAGTGTTTGCCAAGAAAGTCCAGACCGGGAAAACCCAAAAGTTTTTCTAGCAAAATGAAGAATCGTCTTCCTGGAAAAAAACTTCTCCAGGGCGGCACTTGACGCGCTGTTTGTACTTTTCATTATCTTCTCGGCGGTTCCTCGGATGGTCATCAGTACGCAATGTCCCCAACAAGTAAGTTTCTTGAATCTTTTTATTTGATTTCAGAATAATAATTATCGGGTACTCACTCATTAAATCCAAGCTCAGAATATCCACAAAGTTTAGCAACTTACCTGAAACACGAAAGAATAATAAAAATTAGTTTATGAATAACAATGCGGCAATGAACAAAATGCATATATGTATTTATTACTTGTTATTAATCGTTGAATTTCATTCACCAAAAAATTTCTTTTACTGCTGTGCAGAATACGCTTGGTAGCAGTATTGACTTCTGGAAAATAATATGAAAAAGAATAATATGTCGAGACAGGAAGAAAGAGAAAAAATTCGTTAGCTGCATATGAAGGGTGCATGTGATTCAGCAACAATAGGTTTAGCCGCGATTTTAGCCCGAGGCTAGGTCAGAGAGTCTGCGGAGCTTGCCAAAGTTCGGAGCGTGCGGTTCCCCCACTTTGAGCTGGGGCGCTCTCTGTCGGTGGCGTCCCCGAACTGCGCGCGCTCTACCGTTCAACCGTTACGCGTTCCTTCCCTTCGCACTACTCGATAATTGAGTACACTTTTTCCAGCTGTTGATCGTCGACAATACAGACTTTTAAATTAACTCTGCCATACTTGCTTAATAATAAATTCTGGGGTGTTGTAATTTTATCTCGAAAATTCATGGTTTTCACGCTAAATTGCTATGGTTCTGCGGTCATCGTCGATTTCTCAACGCTACCCGCTGCCTTGGCGATAAAAAATTCAAAGGCAATTTCGTTGATTCAGGTTTTCATGCGAGTGAGGGTATAGCGAGCCTCGTTTCTCCTTCCTGTGAGCCGAGATTTCACCGTGAACCTAAGGTCCGTAGGTATGAATCAAATATAGCGAACATTTTTTGAAATTTTACGTACAGCTACCTAAGTTCATTTGAGTATTAATACTGCTTTAATTAGCCCGTTAAAGAGAAGTGCACTAAAAATTACACAATTGATATTCGTTACAAAGTAAAAAATACATCAAGTGGAATTACAATCGTGGGGTTTTTAAATTAATACTTTATATACAGAGAGAATTTCGTAACTACTATTCCCATAAGAAAAATTAGCTATATAGTAGCAATTTGTTGAACGGCGGACAAGCCATTTCTATCCCAAACATCCATTTTTATAGGATTTATTTTTCCCGAGGAAAAGCTTAAGTGAAGCTTGTCTCAGGTTGGCGTATGGGGAAAAAACGTTCGGATGGCTCGTTAAATGCACTTCCGGTTTCAGCCTCGGTCATTTATCTTTACCGACAAGCTCGGTCTCCGGTGAGTATTCTCGAGACACGCGGCTGTGCCCACTTTTATGTACGTGGGCACGAACACATCTATCTCTCTTCATGGGGTACTTGCTTTCGTCTTAACGAGCTTTCGCGTCATCGTTCGTTGCGACGAAGAAACTTTGGCCCTTTGGGATATATACACAGTAAGAGAGAATGTAAGATAGAGAGAAATAGAAAGGACGGCGAGTTTTAGAAAAAAGTAGCTAAGATTGAGGAAAAGAGGAGTGAAAGCATTAAAGACAACGATGAAAAAAGCGGAGGGGATTGGAGGAAAACGAGAAGAGGAAGTAAAAAGGGGTGAAAAGAAAGTCAGAAGGTTGGGCTCATTGAAGAAAAGAGGGAAGGAGAAAGAAGAGCTGCGATGACGACTTTTCTCGTCGAGGCTGAAAGTGGAAAAGGTCGATTGGCCAAAGTCTGCTTTACAACGAGTCAAGATCAGCTTTCCTCATTTTTGTCCCCTTTTCTTGCTTTATAGGAGTACCCGCGGAGCTCACCTCTTTTAACCTTTTTCACTTCTTCGAAATCGTTCGGTAGCTCGCTTCAAGAATCTCTCGTTACAAGCACTTTCGCTCGAAACACTACGCCACCTCTAAGGGAGGACAATCGACTGAAGAAACTGAGAACAACTGACTTACGTCCTAACAGAGTTACTTTCCATTGTTAGTCGTGTTCCAGCGGAACTTGCACTTGACAAACATCGTAACGAAGAGATTTTCTACAATGTACTGTTCCTATACAAAGTTGCAAATGAAACTAATCGTCGTATATAAAAATCATAAAGTATTTTATAATTTGGTCAATATAAAATAGTTTTTATAATAGCTTCATCACTTTAATTTAGTTAGATGAGCCTTAACTTGCGTCGACCATCCATTACGTGTCCTTGACCGATTATCCGGGGATCGAATAGACGTGTTTATGACCAAAGAGACATATGTCGATGGACATTTGATACGAGCCTTGACCGGGATCACGACTGCGGCCAATGTGCAAAGAGGGTTCAACGTGGATCAACGTTGCTAGGAGATTTGGCGTCTGTTCGTGATTATGTCCCTACTCACTTGGCTGATTAGCTTCCCGATTGTCACCAGGACGTGTTCGAATAATAATTTCCACGTGCGTTGAAATTGCGCTGATGAAATCTGAAAAAATTGAGCTCGTGGACAAAAACGATCCAAGTTAATTTTTCACGTTTGTTTGAACATGAAATTTGTGGTGGTAGATATAAACGTTTGGCATAAAACGAATAAATTTGCTGATCGTTCAACTGTTTGGACGATAAATCGATGGTAATCTCGATTGTAGAGCTAATTTTAATGCGGTACCGATTTGGAGATAATGTGAAACGGGGAGAACGGAATCGGAGCTCGAAACGCGGGATGTCCTAACGAGATGTATAATTTAGGAAAACGCTCTACTAACGTGATTTTCGAACAAACGGGATTATCTGCGCGAGAAGCGCTCTTGCTATCTCAAGCTGGAAAACGGTGGAGCAAACGGCGACGCGTTCCAGCGATAAGATTTACACCCAGGGGACTCTGTTTCCGTGCCCGCGATACACCTAATGTCCGGACCAAGCCTGAGTTAAACGAACCTCCCCGAAGCGACAAGCAGATCTCTCGCCAGATATCCGTATTACCACAGTTTCAACGTTTCGTCGACGATTCTTTCTTCCCTCCGAGGCAACCAATCTTTTTCCCATCCCTTTTAACGGCATTTAGATTTATTCTAAACTCATGGTATTTCAAACATTTTTTCATTAAAGACTCCAATCTGCATATGAAAAGTTTGTGCGGTGTAACTTTCCGATGAACCAATCGCAGAGTGATTAATACGAACGCGATTGGGGAGAAAGAGAAAATGTTGGCGATCCTCCGCGTTTCCATGATCCCGTAGAATCCGACGGAAATCCCTCGAAAATCTAGGGGCGAGTCGGGACGAGCCCGCGGGCTTTCAACTTGTGTCCAGCGAGAAGAGGGCGAGGCAAGAGAGAGGATTGGGCTTGTATAATTTAAGCTCGTGTATCAATCGCCCTCCAGGCACCTACGGGGTGTACCGTGTGGCTGGAGGAACGGCGCGTCGGAGTTCGGCGTTGCTCGTGCTTCGCGCGCGAGAGAGAAGCCGACAGTTTGTAAGGCCTAAGGGATGATTTCCCGACGGATCAGTTAGGCTTGTATATTAGCCAGGGACCGGATCACATTGGGGATCTATCGAACTGTTTAGCCAATTAAAGCTCAACCGCATTCCCTGATGATTTATATCCTCTTCTCTTCCTTTCGCCCTGATCTTATCTCTGTGCCTAGTATCGCGAAAATTAGAGGACGTTAATGGATCTGCCGGAAATTAGCAATTGATGAATACTTCAAAATTGTTGGTGAGCAGCGATCTCGGATACGATGAGGATGCTATTATTCAGATACGGAGAGATTTAGGATACAGATAATTCACAAAGCTATATAACATAACCAGCTGACAATACAATTACTTGTAATACTGACTGTTAAGCATTGTAAGCAACGACGAGAAAAATCCAATGTTCCTGATTTTATTAGCAATTAGTGAGACAGAAGACGACCGCCACCGTTATAAAATCCTTCGTCGCTCCTATAATATGACTTATAATATGACTGAAATTTTTTCATGCCTATGTGCGAATGCGATACAGAGTTAGGGCGTACGTCGGCTACATCAGACGCAATGGGGAGAAATTAGGGAAAAAAGGAACAAAGGACAAACATCAGAGGAATAACATGGAAATATAGAAGTAAAAACAGTAAGGAACAATATCGACTATGGAATTGGAATCTGTAAAAGCTCAAAGCGGGCGTAAAGTTGGAAAAACTTCCAACTACATCTATTTGTGATAAAAAATGTATCCTTTGGATGTTATCTCCGATGGTCAGAATTGGTTTGCGAAAGAATGAGAATGGAATACCTATAAATAATTTCTAATAAATAATTAGTACATTTTTTTCTGTCCGCTTGCTTCGACGGTAAAGACTCTGCAACTCTCCGATCTTTTACGAAATATATTCTTGCTCGTACTGTTTAAACAACCCGCACATCTGGGTCTCCGCTTCTCATCCTATCTACTTTTTTTGAACTGCTTAGGTATACATAAAGAGGCGCGCTGAAAAAATCGTCGTTGTATTCCTAAGTGTACCTAATTGTAATTACACGACCTCGAGTTTTTACGTTTTACCACCCTCTCACCATCTTTTTCTGTCAACTTTAGTTGTCATTTCTTATACATAATTTCAGCGTATAAAAAAAATTGCCTTTCTATAGTTACCATTTTTTCGCTACTACATGTATAGGGCAATTTTTTTCTCAGAAATAAAAGATCAGTTTGGATCATTTCTATGGAAAATATATGGAGAGCGGATTATATTGGAATCTCAAATTCTATTAGCATCAGAGCCCCGTGTTATTATAAATATTAATTCTTGCAGAGTGGTAACTTTGTTCTCGCGGGGAAAGGACGGATTCCCCTGTGTGTGTTGCAACTTTCTACTCGGTAGCCAGTTAAAACTTTCCGAGGGTTATCGCAAAAGCGGTGATACGTTATCGCATCCGATCGCCTCATCGTATCGGCATCCTGGAGAGTTCGTCAGAGAATTTGGTCGTGCGAGAGTCGTGTCTCCGTTGTTGCGACGACGTCGCTTCTCGTCGCCTCGCCCTCGGAATAGCTTTCCTCTCCCCTTTTTCCTCACTCCCCGGATCTCCGTGGCAATTTACCAATCAGCTTTATTAAATTTTGGTCTCGTCCAATATGGCCGACTACGGGTAATTCAATTTCGCTCAGCGAGTCCTGACTCGAGTTTCCAGGAACCCCTACAGGGATCTGATCAACCCTTACTCTTTTGCAACCCTGTCTCCATTTTTGAATATGAACAACACACAGAATTATAATTTAAAAAAAGTTTCATCATAAATAAAATATTCAATATTTACACTATGTCTCAAAACGGGAGATTTTCGTCTAATGAAATTTTTCCCCTTTCATCCGCATTCATGATCCGTCTGCTGGCATTGACAAATCCTATTTTCATAATAATAACGACGAATACATTGCGCGCCAGTTAATTTGCTCAAAATATCGTAATTTTCGGAAGAGTAATTAGCAAAATTAAAAAAACTCTTTTCATAATCAATAAAGTGAAATAATCAAAATTATAATCGTTTATTTATTTACAGAAAATGATAGACGTGAGCACGGTAGCGTGAAGCAGTGACAACACCAATCCGATAAGGGATGACACACGGGAAACATCGGCGGGATACGTGGATTTGACGCGTCCATTCAACTCGACTGTTTTATCTCTTCCCTCGTCGGCGCAGAGAGACGTTCACGGAAAAGGGAAAGAGAAAACAAGCGAGCGGCGGAGTGTCTTTCTCGCTCTGGTCATTTAAGCTCTCTCTGGTGGATTCCCTGGGCCGATGAGTAAGGGCTCACGAAAAGCAGAGAACAAAAACAGAACGAAAATAGGGAGTATAGAGTTCAAAAAGAGTAAGAGTAGCGAGGGTGAAAAGCAAACTGAAAACTGATCGCGAGAGGGTGGAAACTGATCGAGTTGTTGCTCGTCAAGGCTGTGCGCGATGCTCGTGGCAGGTTAACGGTGCTCATGTGCTTTTCTAAAACAAGGAAGGAACACACGTGTACCATACATATACGCGATGAGAGGGCAAAAAGTGCATAGCCTCAAAGCCAATGGCCCTTTTCTCCCCCCAGAGAGAGAGTACAACTTCACTCCATTCTCTGCCCTTTGTATCTCCCTCGTGGCCGCTTGTTTTAACGAATGTGAGAGAGTCCAAGCTTTTATCTGTGCGCTCTCCTATTCTCGTGTTTTTCTTCTTGTTCGCCCCGTCTGACGCTTCCGCGACTCTCCTCCCTTCGCTCTTTTTGTTCCTCACTTTTTCCCGCTATTCTCTCTCCATTCGCAACTTTGCTATCATCAACCATCTCCCCTGTTGTCTCATTTTCACTTTTGCGTTCAGTTTTTTTTCTGGCTTCATCATTTTTGTCATCAACCGATGTAGAAAAGATTATAGGACGAAGATTGGATCCGTTTGTCACTGACTACTCGATAAAGACCGTATTCAAACTCGTGGATGCATGCGAGTACGGAATCTCGGCAATTCGGTCATTCATTAGTTATACTTCCACGGGGATAAAGCTGCGAGTATGGGGTGTCGTTTGCGAGGTTCGAAGTACCCTCGGATGGGCGCTTTCAAGTCGATCGTTCGAGCGGAAGTTGGCTAACGACGCTTCGGCGAATCGACGGATGAATTCGGCCAGGAGAGCTGAGATTGATTTCTCGAACAAAGAAGCCGCTTATAAACTGATAACGAGAAGCAATAATGGATGGATGGGTACGAAAGACTTATCGACACTTATCACAAATCGATTTCGAGCCAACCGAATTTTTGGGATCGCGTCTCCCCCTCCTGAAATTCGTTTCCCTTCCAAATATCCGTTTCCCTACCCGTTTCTATGGCTACTTCGCAGTTGCTTTCCCAGTTACCGCAAACTGCAGCTGCGACCGCGCGAGCCAGGTGGAATTTCTACGGAAAGCTTCAAGATATCTCCGCGCCAACTTCCAACATTCACCGGGTGTCCCATTTGTTGCGCAATACGTGAAAACAATTCGTTCCGATGCATGCAAATAATTGAGGACACTCGGTATTTAATGAGCCTCACGGAGTGGCTTTCTCCGTACGCCACTCGTACTTTCGGACTGGATTCTTGCGTACTTGTACACGGTACACCGCAGTGCACCGACCGTTTCGCGTTCTCGCAGTTTCTCAACTGGGTCGTGGCTTTCGCTCCTCGCGCTATACCTCCTTCAGCCCTTTCCCGTCCCTTTTCACTCTTCTTCGTCTCTTTTATCCTGACTTCTCCGAACGAGGAACTATAATATAACCTGACGAGAGTTCTTGTAATTCCTCGATCCGAGCTCTCGCGCTATCGTTACTTCCCCGGCACGGAGAAATCGGGATTACCGAGTTGTGCCTCTCGCTGACTATACGGGGACAAAGGGACCAGTGCAGGCGCGCATAAACCATCGGGGATGAGCGACCTTTTCATTCCCGGTTCAAACTTTCTTCGAGCGAATAACGAGCCTCTTGCCATTAAGCTCGCGAGCTAGGGCTAGACTATCCGACGACCCGGGAATTATATGCCTATCCAAATTTCAATTCCATTCGGATAAACGATTAAAACGATTTAAATAATCTGATGTACGAATTGACCTAATCTTTTTTTTACATTTTTGGATTTTACTTTGGAATAATGCCTATCCAAATTCCATTCACATAAATGATTTAAATAATCTGATGTACGAATTGACCTAATCTTTTTTTTACATTTTTGGATTTTACTTTGGAATTATGCCAATCCGAATTTCAATTCCATTCAGATAAACTATTAAAACGATTTAAATAATCTGATGTACGAATTGACCTAATCTTTTTTTTACATTTTTGGATTTTACATTACATTATGAGGATTCTTTTACTTCTGACTTTTGCGAGCAGAATATCACCGAGAGATTTAAAGTTATGCAAGGGCGAGTGAGCAGCGAGGTCATATTTTTTCCATATAGATTCATGATTTTTATATTTCTCGGGATATTTTTAAAATTCTTCTCAGGAGTCACGCGAGTTCTCACACCGTATTTTTTTATCCAAGTACTAGGAGAAAAATAAATATTGAGAAATAAGGGCTCGACATCGTGTCGTATACCCGGATGTCAGGAAAAAGAAGCGGAAGTTCTAGTATCAATGAGAAATGGTCATGCAATCGTCGTACCGTCCGGTACCTTTCTTCTTTTATCCTCTCTATCGTGTCGACGTCGACAAAAATTCGTGATACAAGAATTCGCTTCGATACGTCTCTTTTCTCCAATAAAATTCTCGTTTTATCGTAGCTCTCTATCTAAAATGTATTTTTCTTAACTTTTAATGATTTTATTTACTGCCACACAGCAACACGATAAAAACTCGAAAAATGATAAAAAAAATAAATTCTAGGTGAGAGGTAGTTTTTGTTTACTTTTTTTACTGTCACAGAAGGTTTTTTTATTTTCGCAAAGTTGGCGAATTAGTCGACACACGCGTGTTATCGGGTTAACTCGGTGAAGGTTGACTCTGAGGAAAAAGTTCGCCTCAAAGCGGAAGGAGCCCCTGCGCACAGGTGAAACGCTGAAAGGGAAAACCGTCACTTGCAAACTTTAATTCGCGTCCCGGAGAGTCGTCGAGGAGTTTCTCTCCGCGTTGGTCATGAGTCGCAGCTGCAACGAACTTTCCTCGTTCGGGAAGGAGCGAAAGAACGAGAGCGAATAACTCTGCTACATCTTCGCCGCAGAATCGAAGCTTCCCGGAGCGTTTCCTTCGCGACTCGACGCTCCGGAAGATGCTAATTGACGTCACGAAATTAATAAGGAATTTACGAGGAAGAAGCTCGGCGAGTTTCCGTATACTCGATCTACGGAGCTTTATCCCTTCTCAACAGTCTCTCTTCCACTCTCTTTATCTTCTTTCTCTTTCTTCTTCCCAATATTCGCTTTTCACGCTCTGATTATTTCATTAGAATTTCAGGAAGCTTATCGTTGTACTACAAATTTCGCGGTGTAACTCGCAACATCCTCTTTTCGAATCATTATTACATGAAGTGAAAGAAAAATTCGATATACACGTTGTGTATGGGATAAATCCATCTTAATTATTTTCGGGATGAAACTGCAATTTTTCTGACCGCTCGACGATGGGTTCGGAGAGCGGAGAATGAAAGTTACGAGCGAGTATGTTCATCCTGGATTAAGCTCGGACCTGAAACTCTTCTGGAGGCTCTTCTGGCTCGCAGCTGCAAACGTAACCTACATTACGCTTGTCCTCATCCCTTCGGGCCGGATTTGTTCAGCTCGTTAGTACGCATATACATATACAGACATGGACCTCAAATTTCTATGTGTCTTCCGACGTGCGCACTGACCTACTCTTTTAAGAAATTTACCTTCTCGACAAAATACGCGTCGATTGTTGCAGAAACTCATCCTTTCATCTCTGAACTTTTTTAGCACATTTTAAATTTAATATAGAATTATTAAAGATTTGATAAAATATTCAACAAATGCTATTAAATTTTTTTTTCGCAGACTGCACTCTCATACTTCAAATTATTGGAAAATGAATTTCGAATTTTAATGATCTTAAAAAACATAAATATCGACTTTTATGGTAGCGGATTTTTCATATTAAATTAGTACTCTATGCTCTTGAAAAATACTTCAATTATATTTCCCTTCAAATCATCGCGATGTGAATTGTATATTTTAATTATTGTAAAACTTGAGCGAGCACTGGACTGTGCACCGGTAACGAGAATTTAAATATTCGCTGATAAATGAAAATGAATAAAAAAAGAATAAAATTTTGTAGTGATATTCTCGCTTCCGATAATTGCATTTATTTTCGAAGTGCTCCCTTTGGAGCTTTATTGTGTTTTTTCCTCAATTTTTCTTTGTATCGGCATTTCATTACCATTTTTATTTACCGGGGGACAATAGAGTGATCGCCGAGAAGGAAAGGAGAGAGAGAGAGAGAGAGGAAAAGATTGCAAACGAAAGTTGCAAGAAAAATAAACAATTTCGATTGTAAAAATAGAAATATGCATCCGAAACGGGCATATTCAAATAAAAGAAGGAGAGAAAACAATTGCGATAGAGCCAACGTTGTTTTACCGATGAAGAATACACGAAAGGTTATCCCGAGGCAAAGGAAACCGAAGCGGAAGACAATTTTTCAGTGAGTACGAATTTTTATTCCCCTTTTCCTCTTACTCTTTTTCTCTTCGCGTACAATTTATTTACCTTTCTTTCACGCTTCATTGTTTCTTGCTAAATTGATGCGTTACAGGTCGTGACGAAAAATGAAAGTACAAAAAATCTAATAAAAGAAAAGTAAAGAGATAAATGAGAACGCGGGAACGAAAAAAAGGTTTCATAAGATCCGCGAAGGACACTCAAGATTTTTCTTGTTCGCTCATCCCTTTTCAAGTAATCTTGACGAAGAAAAAAATGTGTAGCATTAAAAGGATATTATTTTTAATTTCGTCTCAGGTACGGAACGATGATTTCTTCGGTTTTTTGCCCTCAGAAGCAGCTGAATTTCCATAATCACGACGAGAACGAGAAAAAAAAAAAACGGAAAATCAGATTAAATTGGTGAAGAGCGCTCAAGGTTTTCATTGCTCATCCTTCTTTTTTGCTCATCATTCGTACTTCTCAGATATTTACCTGCATACACTGAAGATAAGATAAATCATTATTGAAACTTTTTTTTTCAATTCGTAATTGTGTTGAAAAATGATATGAACAAGTGTCAGAATAAACGATGATTAGTTTTTCCATTTATATTTCTCTCTTGAAAGGAAAAGCTCGATATCTACGATCAGCGGTTTGGTATACGTATTCGGAATTACGTAGTGGCCGGGTGGGGCTCGTAACCGTGAAACGTGCGCTTAGAAATACGCGAGGGAGGAAGAGCAAAAAAAGGAAAGACAGGAGGGAGCAAAAAATAAGAAAAAGAGGAAAAATCTAGGACGCTCTCATCGCTTATTATGAACCGGAAAAGGCACAATTATGTTTGATGGACGAGACTCTTCCTTCGGCAAGCTCGTGGAAAAAGATAAATGTCGGTCCGTACGTACATATATAAATATATACTTGCCCGTAATTTGGGGGAGAGAACGTTGCCGTCAAGAATATCGATAAGCTCGCCGGCTCGGAGGGCGAGAAAAAAAAATTGGTGGAAATAATCGAAAGCCCGGCTGTACGGGAACACGAAATTAATAATTCGGAATTCGATGAAGCTATTTTCAGGGCATGATAAATTGCAGGATATTTGCCGAAATAATTCTCCCCCAACGATTTTTATTGAGATGCTTCGAAAATTCTTGATAAATGAGTTGAAATTTAGCTTTGGAGTTTAAATAGAAACTCAAGATTGCGGATGAAGGAAATTTTTTCGATTGGAAATTTTATTACCGGTGAAAATTGAAGTTGATTCCCCATGGAAATTAATGTTCTGCTTAAAAAAGAAAACTAATAGTTCAGATATTTTTGGAGCTTAATAAAAAGTATATACTTGTTTTTTCTTACGAGAAACATAATTGTTAATTAAAATTCAAGATTATTTTTCATATAAAAAAATAGATGTGTAACACAGAGAACCCAAAATCATTGAATTTTGATATTTCCAGAAATACGTTTTTATCATTTATTCTGATACTGTCAATTAATTCAAATTATTTTGTGCAGTTGGGGTTCAAGATATTTGATCCTTTCAAAATTGCTATTTCTGCGGTTATTGTTCGGCTCCAGTGTCAACTCGAAAATAACATGAAAGCTGACGAACTGAACCGTACAATAGTAGAATAAATGGCAGATTAATTGGTCCACCCTTGATCCAGCGATGATTTCTTTTGGACTACAATCATTTATTAATATCGCTAATGAGCAAAAAATTTCCAATCAGAAAATTTATCATCTTAATCGCAACTAATAAATTATTTTCCCAAAAAATGTTTCAGTCGTCTAAAAAAGGGACGCGACAAAATTATGCGAACGTCATTTAGCTGTTTTGTTTTTTCGAGGATTTGAGTCTCCCCCCCGTAATCACGAAGATTTCTTCTTCCTCGATTCGCGACTCGCTCGCTCTCACAATTTGTAAATAGTTTGTACACTCGGGAATGGAGTGAAAGTGGAAAAGGGGTAGAAAAGGGTAAACTGAACGAATCTCGGTTCGCGATCCGGGAGTCTGCGGGCCACTCAAAGTGTTGCCGCACTCCATTTCTGGCCCCCAACTCTGGAATTTAACGCTTCGGAACTGATGAATAATTCATTTCATTTCCCGGGATTGCCGGCGCCCGTGGATGAGAATTGCCGTTCGTGAGTGAGCCAGGGAGGAACGAGATGCAGATTTCATTCGTCGTTGACCCAGCAACGAATTTAGAATCGAGCTCACAGGACTGCCATTCGAGGACCTTTTCCGCGACGCAGTTTCCTCCCTTTTTTTCACGACCTCCCTACTGGCGTGTTACAGAACTGCACTAACAATGACGATAATTGAGCTACTGTAATAATGGGCCAATAACCCACCTCGGTTTTTCTTTAGCCTTCGCTTTTTCTTTCAACGTTATTCTCATTTTTCCAGCATACACTCCCTTTTACTTTCTCGAATAAAAACGACTCGTTCGATCATTAAATTTTTTTTTCTCGATTTTTCAATGTTTTTCAAATTTTTTTTATGTAACTATTTTTTTATCGAGAGCTTGTGTTTTTGTAGCGGGTAGATCGTTATTTTCTTTTTGACTTTAAAGCTTGATGGATTATAATACTTGGCTGGAACGAGATGAAATTGCACGTGAGAGCCAGGTGAATACTTGGGAGCAAATGTTTCTGGATTCTCCATTAATACGGAAAAGCCATCAAAGGGAGGGAGCGAAATAAATTGATTATTCATTATAACTGGCCAAAGGCAACGACAAGGGCTGTTCGGCCAACCGGATAAATCTATTCAGCTGTACGGGAAAGTGAGACAAAGCGAGAAGCTTGCTCCATCTCACTTTCGTATTTACAACATACTCCGCATAGAGATTTTTTCGATAACCCCTGCCTCATAATATTATTAACAATTCACGGTCCCATAAATTTTACGACAGGAAAACATGCCTTGAATTTATTCCGTTCTGCCCATAAAAAAAATCCATGTACGGAGATTCAAAAGAATAAATTAAACGACGAAAGAAATTAAATTTTCATCAATTCTGTATCGATGTGGAAAAAATACATAAACGGGATGAGGAAAAAATAATGGAAAGGGAGATCCGGAAGTGTTCACTCGCGATTTAATATTTACATTTTCGATCGCTGTACTCGACGTGGAAAAAAAATATCTCACTGTCCCTTTTTTCAATTACAAATGGCGTCAGTTTTGAACTGCCATTATTGTTTCAAACCTCGATTGTTTTCCCGAATACAGTGATAAATAAAAAAAACGGATGAAAAAAATATGAGAAAGAGAGAGAGAAGTGAAAAATTGCGCTTACCCTCCATACTTAATTCGATGATGGAGAGACGTTAATAAATAGCAAACTGGCCAGGTATATCATAGAGAATAGATTGTCTGCTGGCATTTGACGAGCACATTTTCCATTTGAATTCATTCCGATTCGCTCTCTTTTTTTCGGCCCGGTTCCCGTTCCTACGGTTTCATCCCCTCATTCCTCCGAACTGGTGCGATTCTTCGTGTTTTATTATTCTGGCATGTGTGCTCGTCACGGGACATTTTGCATCGCGAATCATTGCAGTCGAACGATGCTGCCTATTATTTTCCGATAAACTCCGGTACTCGGCCGGGATTCTCTCGCTCGCTCTTTAAACGCGGAAAATACGAAAGGCTCGCCTGGCTACTGGCTCGTGTCGAAATTGACGGATGGCCAGGCGATATTTTGAATTCAGCGTGGGCATTTGCACGCTCCCGTTCGCCGTCGGTGTTGCACTTTCCGTCTGCCGTATTCCGTGGTCCCTCTCTCGCGCCCTTTTGTACATATCTCGATCTGTCGTGGAGAGAGAGCGGATGTCACGTGTTGTTGGCTGCCGGTACAGCTGGAAAACTACGCTCAACTGGCAAGTGGCCCGAGCCCCTTCGCAAATCCATACACATGCATATTCATCTATGAATATAACCGATCGAATTCGGCAGCACTCAACACAAGCATCCGCTTCACCTGTCCTCTCGCTCTCTCTCTCTCTTTTTATGCCCTCTCATTTTTTTATCAAGTTTTTCCCTCACGTTTTTCCTGAACGTGTTCACCCTTTGGAAGAAGCTCTAATTTTTGCAAACTTCAAAATAAATATGTACGCATACATCACTCGGCATTACATCGCAATTCATTTCTACCTCGACGTAAATTTTTTTGGAATTTTTTAGAGCAATTTTCAAATGCTAACGATGGATCGTTTGTGACCATGATTTTTTAAAGATTGTCCTGAAAAGAGCCTGGACGTCTCTTATATTTTGCATAAAATTGTTATTAAAATTTTTTATTCATGTAGGAGAAATTATAATTAATTAGTTAAGGGTTCAAAGAAGATCTATGAATTTTTTTAGATTTTTCGAAATATCTGAAAATTTTTAAATAAGTGCCAAACGCAAACGACCCAAGTCTTGACGGTTGCTCAAAACGTTAGCTGGTGAGGGTTAATTTTGATATTCTCCTAGTTAGTTCTATTTTTTCTGTGCTCCTCTTGTTAGAATACTTTCTACTCTATCTGTTCGTACTTTTTAGTAAAAAACTCTGCGACGATAGTACAGAGGCTATCGAGCTATCTTTCAAAATGTTAAAGATAGAAAAAGACCGATGGATGGAACGAAATTGGTGAAACGTCGGGGTGATTTGACGGGAAATTTTGGGGGAATGAGGGAAGATGGGTTCTCGGGGTTAAAGGACGGTCGAATGGACGACCGAGCAGGTTACCTTGTACTCGTCAATGCGCATAGAGAAAACAAGAGGAAGAGAAAGAGAGATAGAGTGATATCTGCTCGACGCGTATCATTGAAAGGCAATAACAATTGGCCTTCTACCGGAACCGGATACGGACGTGACGTCAACAGGCGCGCAATTTGCCTCTCTTGGTCGTACACGAGAAATTGGTTGGCTAACTCTCTTCTCGTCTCCCCCTCTTCGTTCTTCTCCTCTGTCCCTTATCGACCAATTCTCTATTAATTCGGATCGACAATCCATTTCCATATGAGAGATTCTACACGAAGAGAGTAATCATTGATCCGGCCTTCATTCAAGCATTCGACCAATTCTCCTCTCTCACTTCACTTTTTTCAAATATACGTAATCCGATTTTTTTCTTTCCCCGAAATTCTAGAGTCAATTTCACAAAAATTGTAAGCCCTTGTCCATCGGAGACCAAATAAAAAAATAAGCAAATATTCAAATAAATGGAAGATTGGAAGATGAAAAATCTAAAAAGAGCGTCTGTGCTCGTGTTGATTATTTGTAGAGACGAGAATTCTATATGATTTACGCGAGTCAATCGGCTTATACGGGACCACCAATAGCTCATCTTGTTGTTCTCCCTGTCGTCCTCGTTCTTGTTCTGTAAATAAGATCTGCTCGTAAATTTGGCTATGGCCTCGGGTGGATCCTAAGCAAAGAGACGCGACGTGAAAGACAGACTTTCGGGTCACGCGAAACCCTTGAAACTCGATTTTTTCGACCTTTTTCGGGAACTCAAAACATTTAAACGCTCAAGGCACGAAGATCTATGTCCCTCATATATAACTTAAAAAAATATACAAATCTAGTCCCTCCATTTTTATGAAAATATCAAATATATGCGAAATGTGATTTGCACGAAAGATTTTATAATTTCTGAATATCGCTGAAAAAAGGAAAAAAATTGCACCGGCGCGGTACGTGCATGTTCCACTTAATTGAAATATGTCATTAATGAATACGTGACTGCAGATGCGCCTCAAACGGCATGAATTATTTCGCGTGACACAGTTAGAAAAAACAAACGAATCGTAAAAACGAGATATCAAGAGTCGCGGTAGAGACTCGAGGCAAGTACATTTTTTCAAAATATCAAAAATCGCCGAGCTACCGCGACTATCTATACGCGAAGACAAAC